>MDKF010459677.1:0-57778 GCA_026770625.1 Nicotiana glauca | reverse complement strand
CTAGTTAGAGTAAGCATGAAAGGGCTAAATTAAATGAAAGATGTTCTTTTTATACATATGTTTAGAAAGCACTTAACTAAGTTTCCATTTTTTCAAAATAGGAGGATAGGCAAAAATCTCAATTTCAATTGAAAGAAGAAGTTGAAAAGTTTTTGATTCATCTATCATTATAGGCAGACAACACTAACAAAGATAAAGTGACAGACATATAAAAGAAATTAATTCATCATTTGTAACATCTATCCATCCCGCAATTCCAATCAACCGATTCATTGAGTAACTCTTGGGTTGTACGGAACATTTATTTGTTTGTTGATATACGTGACATAGGTATGAGTTTAGCCTCTACTGAATCATTAGTTTGACCCGCAAGGAAAGTAGAATAAATAACCTTTGAAGGTAAAAACGAGTAAATTTACTCCTACATATGCTTAACAACAGTAATTTTAGAGCATATCTAGCTGATCAAAAGTGCTACAGATATAAAGTATTATCGGGAAGGGGTAAAAAATATCCCTAACGTATTGAAAATGACTCAAAAATGCCCTCCATTAATCTTTTGATTTATAAATATCCTCAATGTTTTATTTTTGGCTCACATATTGTATTGGAAAAATTATAAAGGTGACGTGTCAAGACACATGGATCAGTCAAATGGTCAATGAATTGCAATTAGTCACGAGTCAGGAGTTACAATAGATACGAGCGAAGAAGAAGGAAGAGGCACGGGACATCAGATAAGTTACATGGCACCCGTACCTATTTAAGCCATTTATATCCGGGAATCAGAAGGAATGAATCTGACTATAGAAAAGAGTGCATATACGACATTTAATGGGCATTAAATGCGGAATAAGTTAGAGAATATATTTGGAATGTAATGATTGTGTAACGTAGCATTCAATGTCTTTAATTACTCATAATAACCTCATTATGATTTAGGCAAAACGTATATTCTCAAAGGTACCTATGAAAAGAGATATATGGTCAGTTGTAGGGACAAACAACACTATTGAGATATACATTGGTATTATTTATTTTTCTTGATTATCATCTTACTACTCAGAATTATTTCCTTTTATTCGTTTTCTTGATTATCAGTAACTTGAGTTCTTCTAAATTCTAGCTTTAGCTAAAATCCCCTTTTTTGGTTAAACAAATTGGTTCCGCTACCGAAAATCTGATAATCTATTTTCTCTTCGCTTAACTTTCCTTGTTGCATCAACTATGGCAAACAACAATGATAACACTCAAGGAAATCAAATGAACCAACAAAATCAGGGAGATCCGCAGAATATTAACATTCAAGTTCCAACTCCATGAGGCTCACCACGACAATCTCGTGAGGGTACTTCTGACGGGTCTCAACTAAATGAGCATGCTCAATTTGAAAATGTTAAAGCTGTTGACGATGCTTTGCAGAACTTAATTGCAGCTCAAGTCAGTAAAGATGTTGAGGCACTTGTTAATCAATTACCTGTTGCGGCACCCGCGCCTAATCCAATTAACAACACTTTGGAAAACCCTCGTTCCGGGCTTCTTAACTCAGGCAGTGGTGGAACTCCTAGCGAATCACAGGATAGAGAACCAGGTAATGTATTTAATTCTGATTTGCAAAATTTAGTACTAACCTTGCAGAAGCAACTCAGGGAGCAGAGTGAGAGCATAGAACCGATACCTAGGTGCCACCCATAATCAAGGGAGTAGATATGGATCGATATTCACAACAACCCTGGAAGCCAAGTGCTGCTCCAATTTCAATTCCGAAAAAGTTCAAAATGCTTGATATTCCAAATTATAATGGAACAACAGACCCACGAGACCACGTGACTGCATTCACAACGGGCGTAAAAGGCAATGATTTGACTAAGTAGGAGTTGAATCAGTATTAGTCAAAAAATTTGGTGAAACACTCACCAAAGGAGCGTTAACATGGTATTCTCTTTTACCCGAAAATTCTATAAATTCTTTTACTGATCTTGCAGATTCTTTTATCAAAGCACACTCGAGAGTTCAAAAAGTTGAAAAAAGAATGGAAGATATCTTCAAGATTAAGCAAGGAGACTCAGAATTGCTTAGGGAACTCGTGGACAGATTCCAACAGGAAAGAATGACATTGCCGCGTGTACCTGACAATTGGGCAGCCATAGCCTTCACAAGCAATTTAAATGAGAAAAGTTTAAAAGCTATGAGACGATTTAAGGAAAGTCTCCGAGAATTTCCAAAAACAACATGGAATGACGTCTACAACAGATATAGTACAAATATGAGGAATGAAAAAGATATTATTTTACATAAAAAAGAAGAAAAAGTAAGCTCAAGACGTGTAGAAAATGAAAAAAGACCTGGTAAAAATAGGTATGATCCATACATGGGACCTACCGGGGGGAGAGACTCACAATCAAAGAAAGACAATCAGAGGTACGATAACAGATCGAGGAATAACAAGTCAGGCTCGTCTTTAAGATTTGGGAATGATCGAAACACACGCGAGTCACGAGATGATGATAGGGGTCTGAAGGCAAGGTTTGGTGGTTACAATTTCAACGTGAGCACTTCTAAACTCGTAGCTATTTTAAGAAGCATGAGAGATAAAGTACGATGGCCAAAGGAGATGCGATCAAATCCAAATAGATGAAACCCTGATCATTGGTGCGAATTTCATAACGATCACGAGCATAAAATAGCAGATTACAGGGTTTTACATGGTGAAGTTGATCATTGCTAAAACAGGGGTATCTCACTGCGTTATTCAGTGGGAAAGGTAAACAAGCATACATAAAGAACATGTAGGAGCCTCCAAAGCCACCTTCACCCAAAAGAACTGTCAACGTTATAAGTGGGGGTGAAGATATCAATGGCGTATCATATACTGCAGCAAATAAAATTTCCAAAGTAACAATTACTCACGGGAAGCGGCTGCGACATGTATTGGAGGAAGAAAATATTACATTCAATGATGCAGATGCCGAGGGTCTATTAACTCCGCATAACGACGCACTGGTAATATCTTTACTTGTACATGACACTAACGTGAAACGGGTTTTGATTGATCCAGGTAGTTCTATGAATATCATTTTGATACGAGTATTATACGAGATGCAAGCAGAAGATAAATTGGTTCCAAAAGCGCATACTTTGTCAGGATTTGACAACTCCAGTGTCGTAATAAAAGGGGAGGTGATACTTACTACATTCGCAGAAGGCGTTGTCAAAGATACCAAATTTTAGGTAGTAGATATGGAAATGGCTTACAACATGATTCTTGGGAGGCCATGGATCCATGAACCCTGCATTAAGTTATTAAATTTCCATCGCCATTGGGAATATGTCAAATCATGGGTGATCAACAAACATCCAGGAGCATTAACTCCGTGGTAGATTCAAGTGTTAAGAGTGAAGAAAAATAGCAATCACAGAATTCAGTTGAGGATAACATGGCGTCAACCTCAACTGAACAAGGTCAAACAGATGTGGATTCAAGACCTGATACCATTCAAGAACCAGAAGAAAATGAAAACATCAAAATCACGATAGAAGAGCTGGAGGCTGTGGTTTTTTTATACACTGGCCAGAAAGAAAAGTGTATATAGGAGCCAACCTTAGCTCGGAGGTAAAGCGTAAGTTGATTGAATTCTTAAAAGCTAACGCAAATTATTTTTCTTGGTCCTATTCTGACATGATAGGGATACCACAATAGGTGATGACTCATAAACTAAATGAAGATCCATCATATCCTCAAATCAAGCAAAAGAAGAGAAAGCAAGGAACTTTCAAAAATCAGGTGATTCAAGAAGAAGTCCAAAAATTGCTAAAAATTGGTTCTATTCGTGAGATAAAGTATCCTAACTGGTTAGCTAACACTTTTGTAGTTCCAAAAAATAACGGTAAGTGGCGAGTTTGGGTAGATTACACAGATCTTAATAAAGCTTACCCGAAAGATTATTTTCCACTACCGCACATAGATCAATTGATTGATGCAACTACATGTCATGAACTTTTAAGTTTTTTAGATGTATATTCAGGGTATAGTCAGATTAAAATGGATCTAGGAGATAAAGAAAAAACTTCCTTCATAACAAACATGGGGACTTAATGTTACAAAGTAATGCCCTTTGGTCTAAAGAATGCGGGTGCAACGTATCAGAGGTTAGTTACCCAAATGTTTCAAGAACATTTAGGTAAGACTATGGAAGTATACATAGATGATATGCTCGTTAAAACTCAGCATTCAGAAGATCATATATCGCATCTGTCTGAAGCGTTTAAAATTTTGCGGAAGCATAATATGAAGTTAAATCCCGAAAAATGTGCATTTGGTGTGGCATCAGGTAAATTTTTAGGTTTTCTTGTTTCTAACCGTGGTATTAAAGTGAATCCTGCACAGATTAAGGCCATTGAAGAAATCCCTGATATACTTTCAAACAAGAAAGAAGTTCAAAGATTAATAGGGAGAATTGGAGCCTTAGGAAGATTTATTTCTAAATCATCAGAGAAATGTTTTAAATCTTCTCAGCCCTTAAGAAGCAGGACCATTTTGAATGGAATGAAGAGTGTCAACAAGCACTCAGGAATTTGAAAACATACTTATCAAATCCACCTTTGCTAGCCAAACTAAAGGCTGGGGAGAGACTTCTCATTTACCTTGTTGTTTCAAAAGTTGCGATAAGCGCTGTTTTAGTTCGAGAAGAACAAGTTAAACAATCCCCTATCTATTATGTTAGTAAGTCTTTGTTAGATGCAGAGACGCAATATCCTCAGTTAGAAAAACTTGCACTTGCATTAATCATGGCATTTAGGAAGTTAAGACCTTACTTTCAATGTCATCCTATTGCTGTAGTGACTGCATATCCTTTACGTAATATATTGCATAAGCATGAATTATCAGGAAGGTTAGCCAAATGGGCCATAGAGTTAAGTGAATATGAAATCACGTACCAACTTAGAACAGTAATAAAATCACAAGTATTAGCCGATTTCGTGATTGATTTTAGCCAGGGGATGAAATTAGAAGTAGAAAAAGAACTGCAAGTTTTAAATGGTGCTAACCCAGGAACTTGGACTTTATTCACTGGTGGCTTATCTAACGTAAAAGGTGTAGGTTTAGGGGTTATCTTGGTACCACATACGGGTGAAACTATTAGACAAGCTATTAAATGTCATTCTATAACTAACAATGAAGCGGAGTATGAAGCTGTGATTGCAAGTCTAGAATTGGCACGAGAACTTGGCATAAATCAGATTATAATCAAGAGAGATTCACAACTCGTGGTCAATCAAATGCTGGGGACTTATACAGCTAGGGAAGCAAGGATGGAGCAGTACTTAGAAAAAGTACGGGAGCTGATAAAGCAATTTCAAACCTGGAAAGTCATACAAGTATCAAGGGTTGAAAATGTTGAAGCAGACGCTCTAGCTAATCTTGCATCTGCAGCTGATGTGGCAAGTGATGCAAATGCCTCAGTTATACATTTATTTCACTCAGTTCTCGTTCCTGATAAGAATGAGGTAAACTTTAATAATTTAACCTGGGATTGGAGGAACGAGATTGTTGCTTTTTTGCAGTATGGTACCGTCCCTGATGACAAGAAAAAAGCCCATGCGCTGCGAAAAAAGCTTGCTCGGTACTGTTTAAAGCAAGGTAATTTATATCAAAAAATATTCGGTGGTCCCTTAGCAAGATGCCTGGGACCTTCGCAAATGGAGTATGTAATGAGAGAAATATATGAGGGGCACTGAGGGAATCACGCAGGAGGAAGGTCACTGGTAAGAACCTTGATTAGAGCAGGATATTATTGGCCTACAATGGAAGAAGCAGAAAGTTTCGTGGCTAAATGTGATAAATGCCAGAGGTACGGTAACAATATGCACCGACCTGCAGAATTATTACATCCAGTCATTGCACAGTGGCCATTTATGAAATGGGGAATGGATATAGTAGGACCATTACCTCAAGCAAAAGGACAAGTAAAGTTTTTGCTCATACTTACTGATTATTTCACTAAATGGGTGAAAGCAGGAGCATTTAAAGAGGTGCGAGAAAAGTAAGTCAAAGATTTTGTTTGGCGGAATATAATATGCCGATTTGGTATACCAAAGGAAATCGTATGTGACAATGGCCCTCAATTTATTGGAGCTCAAATCACCGAGTTTTTTAAAATTGGCAAATTAAAAGGATTACATCTACACCTTATCATCCGGTGGGTAATGGGCAAGCAGAATCAACAAACAAGGCTATTGTCAACAATTTAAAGAAGCGATTAGAGGAGTCAAAGAGTAACTGGCCCGAAGTGTTACCCGGAGTTCTATGGGCATATTGCACAACTGCAAAAACGAGCACAGGAGAAACATCCTTTTCATTGGTTTACAGAGCTGAGGCTTTGATTCCAGTTGAGATAGGAGAACCCATCACACGATTCACACAAGCGACACAAGAATCTAATGATGAGGAGATGCGGGTCAATTTAGATATTCTGGAAGGCAGGAGAGAAGCTGCATTAATAAGAATGGTGGCACAAAAATAAGTGATGGAACGATATTACAACAGGAAAGCACGCCTCAGATTCTTTAAAATTGGGGACTTCGTGCTTAAAAAGGTTTTTCAATCTACGAAGGAAGCCAACACGGGTAAATTGAGTCCAACTAGGGAAGGGCATATGAAATGGAGACAATGGATGGCAAAGTACTACATTCACATTGGAATGCTGTTCATTTGAAAAGATAGTACTTCTAAGGAATACCCAAGGTTAGGTATCACCATTTTGCGTTTAATTCTTTGAATTGTTAAAATTTTACTAACAATTTTAGATGATAGGCAAAAAGCTAGCATGTACTAAATGATGAGTCACGACCTGCAAGGCACACGGAATAACCTAAAATTCCTGGCCTAGGGTTACAATTATTCTGATAGAAATTTAAACGGGTTAAGCAATCTTCATCTATAATCGTACCTCCGAGTCCCGTATGTGTTTCCTTTTCAGGAAAAGGACGAAATGAGGGAAACTATCAAGTGCACGAGGCTTCATACTTCAACACTCAAACACTTGGGGGACTACATAATATACACAAGTATATATAAAGAAGGCAGAGAAGATTGAAGAAAAATCAAGCCTGAAAAAGTCAAGTGCAGAGTAATAAAAGTCACACGAAGTCATGAGCCAAAGCTAAAGAAAACCTTGCTATAGTTAGGGTAAAAGCTATGTACTAAAGCAGGTTATAAAGGAAAACCTTGCATTTATTGTTCTAAAACAGTTTATGGAGAAAAACCTCGTGTTTATTATTTTTTCTTAAAAATCTGTTACAAAAAAAATAGTTACGAGAAAGTTATAGATGTAATTCAAATACATGTAAGATGTTATTCAAAACCTGTCAAGGTTTAAAATAAAACTAGTCAATGTTATTTCAAAGAAATGTGTGTGTTCCTATTTTTTTTATCGTATGTTAACACCATTATGAAGTTGACACGTCTTCTTAATTAAGTGTCAAAATATAAAAGGGGCCTCTTTTATAAAACTCATGCTTTAGTCATGGGATTAACATAGTTAACGCTCGTACTTGCCGTTCTAAGGTACTTCTGCTCAAATTGAGCACTGTCAAATTGTTCCTTCTAATTGTTTGCTTCCAACTGAGAATCATGAGCAGCCTTCTCCAAATAACATGCTATGTTTTCCAAGAGGAAGATTGTGTTCATCAGCTCAGTGCCAATGAGATTTGCCTAAAAAATGGGAGGGGGGGGAGTAAGAATCCCAAAGTCAGAAATTTTTACAAAGTGGAGGAGAGAAGGAAAGAAAATACCTTCAAAGTAGCATGCACGATGTCATTCATAAGTGTCAGGTTGCTATGGCTTTCAAGTTTTGCTTTCTCGATTGGGCCAATTAAAGGCTCGAGCCAAATATCAGCTTGAACGGACTTTCTCAAAAGGTTGTTGTTAGCAGGAACTTTAATGGTAACTGTAAGCACGTAATTTTTGACCTGCACAACATTTAAAAGTAGTATTTTCAAAAATATTTACTTATTTTTATTTTTATAGGATTTATCCATTTTTTCACTTTTAGTCTAAAAGTAGAACATAAATTTCGAAAATACAAAAATATTTTCAATTTTTAATTTTATCTTTCTATTTAAGTCAATTACTAGTATTCTAGTAGTATTTTGCTATTTATTTTTATCTTTGGAAATGTGAGTGAAATTTGGTTTTAACTTGTCTTATTTTAATTAGAAGAATTCATTTTCAGCTATATTATGTGGTCCAGCACACAAGATTTTAGGCCCAAATTCATAACCCATTAAAGCCCTTCTCTTATGCTTCTTCTTCGTAGAGACAACCTAGACACAAAACCTAGAAAAAACTTGAAGACTCCCATGGCGGCCTTCTCCTTCTCCATCAAGACAAAAACGAAAACCTAGCTTCCCATCTTCCCCACACCAACTGAAGCTGCCCCTCTCACCCAAACAACCCCTAACCCTTCTCCTTCTTCTTCATTGAACAAGAACACCATAACTAACCGCCGCCCAACTCCAGCCATAGCCACCTACCTTACCCCATCATCGTCACCCTACACCAGCAACCTCACCGAGAACCAGTGACTCCCATCGGCTTCTTCTTCTTCGATATTAAACAGCCGCAACCCCCACCTGGACAGCAGCTACGACCAGTCTGCCCTTCCCCGTCCTTAACTCGCCGGAAAACCACCGAACACACCACCCCTAACAACCAAACGACCACCCAATATCTATAGCCGCCGTCTTCACGCCAGCAACTCTGACCAAACGCCCATCTCACACAACCACCCAGCCACAACACACAAAGGAGAAAAAAGGAGCGATCTTCGATTTTCTTCTTGAACAACAACAACAATAGAAGAACTCCTCTCTTCACCAAGCTAATTCTGCCATCTCCAACTCCCAACCACACCCACAGACCCTTTCTCCTTGAACCTATCGGAAACACACGCACACATGAAATTAAATCAGTTCTGCTCATGGAGTTTGTTTGAGTTCTGTGGCTGCTTCCCAATTCGAGATCGAGTTCAAGTTTGCCGACGAGTCTCCTCCGATCGAAGGTTCCTATTTTGTTGGGTTCGATTGTTGCCCATTCCCGGATGATTTTTTTTAAAAATCAGAAAGGCTCGACTAAAGGTTCAATTCTTGCCTTGTTTCCTTATTTCTCTTCCTCTCAAACTTGATTTTTGATAAGTATCAACTTAGTGATTATGTGTTTATTATATTACTTGATTGTTGGGGTTGAGTTACTAGAGTAATGTTTTCTATCAGATCCAAAGAATGGTTTGAATTTAATTGTATAATTCGAATAGATGTTTTTAGATGTTAAAAAATGTTTAAGCTAAAATATAAAATGAGTTGCTCGTGAACTGGCTTTGGAATAGTAAATTGGGTCGTGGGGTCAGAATTTGAAAAGGTGAGAATCTTGTTAGTTGAAAATAATTGTAATCTAGGCTTTGGTCATGGTTTATGCATAGAGTTTGATTTAGTATTAAGTTAATTATATCTTAATCGTTTGAACCGTTAGGAGCATGTTTAGGCCGACCACACTCAGGTAGACAAATCTTAGGGTTTTTTTTTTAAGTTCATTTTTATTCGAGGCGAGAGGTTGTTCCCTTAGTTAAATTTATCCGAGAAATACCCCGTGAAGTTTGTATATATTATTATATGGTGTATGCCCCGAAGAACTATGTAAATATTTTGGAGGCCTTGGTGAGCACGGTGGAGAAGTCATAGTATAAGTTAGCTTCAGATTTTTTTTTTCTTTCCTTTTCATTTTCTTTCATTTAGGTGGGGACGACCTCGAGCCTCTTGTTTGTTCATTTTATTTCTGTGTGTTTTACCTCAATTTGAATGTTTTTAAAGACAACTTGATCGAGTGTACAACCGTGACTTTCACGGGACTTTGGGAGTGCCTAACACCTTCTTCCCGAGTCAAATGAACCCCTTACCCAAATCTCTAGTACGGACTTGGTTTTAGAGTCTGAAACGTTTTAAAAGGAAAAAATTATTTTAAAATCGGTGACCTGGCACTCCGAAATCAAATGTCAGGTGGCGACTCTGAGTTATTTCCTTTTGAACAAATTTTTGTCACTTTCTAATTGAAAAACCCTTTCGAGCTTTGCGAAATCTTTTTTATTAATTTAAGAGGGTTTAGTGAGTTGATTAAAAAAATAGGGTGTGACATCTCTGGTGACTCTGCTGAGGAGTTGTAGGTTCGAGCTAGTACTTGATCTTGTTGGCTTTTAGGATATTAGTTTGAGGTTTTTTTATCTTTTGTTTGCTTTATTTGATTTTTGCTTTTTGTTTATGTCTTTTTATTATTTGCTAACTACTTATTTGTTTATAGTTTTTCTTTTATGCGTTACTGCTTCATAAACTATCATCATTTGCATAACCATGAGTCTTTTTCCTGCAATAAGTCTTTCGGAGTACGTTTGAGCGTACACGTCCTTTTTGTGTCACCCGTGTCTTTTGGGGGTGGTGTGGGAGCATGGAGTGGGCGGACAGCTAGAGCAGCCACCATCGACCACGTACCACCCCGAATTGCCTTGTTAGTGAACCCCAAACTTAGATCAGCCTCTAGGTCATTTTTATTTGCATCATGTTATTTAGACCTATCAGGGCTCAGTCCCAGGTACCGTGTCATTTGTAGGAAGCCTATCCAAATTTTGTCAAAATGAGCCCTTTGCTCAAAAAGACATTCAATCATTCCTATGTGATACATGTTGCATCTTTGAGGGTAAAAAGGTCATTTGGCGGACCAATGGGAAAGAAGGGTGAAAATTGAAGCAAGTAGGGCCCACTCGCATTTTTCTTTCATAGTATTCAAAAAAATCAAAATAAAATGAAAATGAAAAACCCAAAAAGATTTTACACTTTTCCATTATTTTTCAAAAATTCAAAAAAAAATAAAAAAGAAAATCCAAATATATTTTACACTTTTCCATTATTTTCCAAAAATCCAAAAAAAAAAAAAAGAAGAAAAAGAAAATCCAAAAAGATTTTACATTTTTCATCATTTTTCAAAAATTTTAAAAAAGGAGAAAAAGAAAATTCAAAAAGATTTTACATTTTCCATCATTTTTTAAAAAGACAAAAATATATATATTTTTTCCAAATTAGTGTCATTTTTAAGCTTTCCCCCTTGTCCAGTCTCTCCGAACTACGCGAACCTAATTCTCGTCTTTCGGGGCGAGATACGTAGGCAACCCACATAGGGTCCGTTCTTCCTATTAAGACTTAAGTTCTTGGTTTTGCGGGGTCTTAGCCATATCTTGCATGTTTAACCACTTTTGGGCACAACAACCATTCTTGCAAAATAGGGTCATTTTCGCAAAAGTGGTTCAATAACCCATGTCTTAGAATCTTGAGTCCACAACTAGGTGTCATCTTATTTTAAGGTCCGTCCTTTTCAAGTTTGCATCTTTAGCCACTTCTGGCCATATCGGTTGTTTTTGCAGAATGGGTCATTTCTGCAAATTAATATTTAGGGCCAGAATTATTGGGAGTTTGAATCCATATAAGCTTTAGTGATGTATTTTCATGTCTTTGAGGTCATCTTTATTGAGTTTGCACTAATAGCAACATTTTTCTACGTAGGTCATTTTGTAAAATAGCTTTAATCATGCCTTGCATGTGTCAAATAGAAGGTGTTGTGCTGTCACATGTATCTTGAGTCACTAAATCTATTTGATCTTATTTTTTCCATTCATGTGTGGATTAATTTGCTAGAGTTTGAGTATGACAAATACCCCAAGACCATTCTAGTCAAGACAATTGCATTCAGGAGCTACTTGAGGAGTCTTTTTATATTTTGAGCCTGTTTTTGGGTCTTTTAGGTGTTTTAAGAGTTTGTCTAGTCTTTTGTTATCATACTTCCTATTTTGTATTTGAAAACTGAAAAAAGTTATAAATGAAAAATCCAAAAAGATTTCTATTTTTAGTTTATTTGTCCATTACTTTTTCAAGAACTACGCTTGATCTGATTCATGAGGGACATGATACGTAGACAACCTACATAGGGTTCGATCGAATCATTATTAAAAAAAAGAAAAGAAAAAAAGAAAAAAGAGAAAAAAAGAAAAGGCAAAAAAGAACGAAGTGTGGGACGTGAGAAATGAGAAGAAAGAGAAGAGCGACAATCAGAAAGAAAAGAGGGGGAAAGAATTGAAAAGCCAGGCTGTGTTAGAAAGAAAATGAAGAAGGAAAATGGGGCAAGAATAGTGAAATTGGGATGATGCCAAATAATATTTTGACCCTCGAAGCCATTCTAGAACCGTTAATTATTGCTAGGGCATTGCACGCAATGTGATATTTCTATCTGATAAATGTTATAATGCTAACCTGTTGGCTTTGTTCTGCTACCCTTTGTTACTTTCATTGTTATCATAATAGAGGGTGGTTAGTTTGTGGCACTTGGGCTATTCATCCAGACAACACAATATCAAAGAGCAAGGTAGACATGGCTAGCAAAGACTTAGGCACAAGGGTTGTACACCCACCAAGGGAGATTGTAGAATCAGAATTGGAACTAAAAGAGGAGGTTCAAAGGTTGAAACAATAGACGACAGAAATATATCAGTCTTGGGTCAGGGGGCATCCTCCACCTTCATTCCCCACTAACTACACTAAAAACCTTGCAACTATCCCACCACTATCACAAGCCCAGGTTCCCACTACCGGAGAACTTTCCCCTCAACATGAACCGGGCTTTACCCCTTACCACAATCACCCCGGCACTTCCTCCCAAATTTTCCATGCTCCACCAGCCAAAACAGCCTCATACCCTGCTCCGACATCTGCTCCTATTTTTGTAGCTCCTCCACCAGCTAATCTTCCTCGATCCTCTAGCGAGACTATGTTCAAATTCCCCGATGCCCAAGGAAAGAGACCCAAGGAAGGCTTTAGGGAGTTTTTGTTCAAATGGAATGAACAAGTTGCTGGGATCAGTCCTCCGATTGATAGAAAAGATGTTGTCGAGCCCAGCCAATGTAGAATCTAGTGAGCATTCCTGCTAAATGCTTTCAGCCTCAATACCGACCCCATAAATGTCCTCATACTCCATATAATATTACCCAATGCTACTTTTCTCCATAGAATCCCCAAAGACATACCTCACCTCCCCAGTACTCTATCCACAATGCACCGCCGTATGCTCCACACTCACAATACCCGCAACGGCTTGCACCGCCTCCAAAAATGTCTTACCCACCTCTACAAGTATATCAACTCCCTACCCGAAAGAGGTTCCAACCAAGGCCGGAGTACAAAATGAGAAGGCAGCAGCAAAGAGAAAAGTCTTTCACTCAAATCGGAGAATCCTACATAAGCTTGTTTGAAAAGTTAAAACAGTCTGGCCTAATTGAGCCGCTCATCGGCTATGCTCCAGATCTATATGCAAAAGGTTTTGATCCTACCGTATGGTACGTGTACCACTCTAATATCCAAGGGCATAACATTGAAGATTGTCGTGCCTTGAAAAGGGAGATAGAATGATTCAAGAAGGGATAATTGTGGTTCAGGACAGTGACACCCAGAACATTGCACATAATTCTTTACCTACACACTATAATGCACACTTTTTGGGGAATATGCGTGGTGATAGGGAGTATGATAATCCTCTTAGGAACTTGCTGACTGAATTTAATGATATTGAAATTGGTGAAGGCCCCCATAATTTTGATGTGCAACCCAGTGGCTAAGATGTCGAGTTTGGTAATTGGAAAGACACTCCTTTCTTGGCTAGCCAGGGAGGAGTTTGGTGGTTTATTTTGTTGTCATTTCTGTTGTCCGGGTTATTTTAGGGTTGTAATCCAGATATCGTCTTGTGGCTCAAACTCTGCTTCTTCTTTTTGCCTAGTTCGTTTTATTGTAGTAAATCGTCTAGGGTTGTCTAGGATTGTTTCAGGTTTGTAACCCATGTCTATTTTGCTTGTTTTGTTCAAATCCTGTTCACCATATGTCTAATGCAATCCCCTATTTTCTGTTAGTTCTAGTCAGTTTTGTTTAGGTCACTTTCCTTTCATAGTTCTTTTGATATTGACTCTAATGACATGACATGCACGCATAATTCTCATGCCTGATCTTGAAAGTTAGTCTAATCATGAAGTAATGATGCGGTTTTGAATATGATAAAAGAGGCATTTGAGAAAACAAGTAGAGATTCACGCATTCTAAAATAACCTGAAGCTTGAATTGAGTGAAACTGCGGCAGTTAGTCTAGAAAATCAAGAGGTTGACGAAAGCATACAACAAGGAAATGTCTCTCAAGCAGTTTGAGGTAAATCAATCAGTGCTGAAATGCATTCTTCCACATCAAGATAAGGTTGAGTCAAGTCTGCTTCGAACTGGCAAGGGTCATTCATTGGGACAAAGGTATTGCCCATTGGCACTTTTTGTTTGTGTTGATGCCATAAATAGATACTATGTGTGATTTGTTTGCTTATCTTCAATAACATGTTTGTACTTGGCATTTTTAAGTTTGGTATGACGAAGGTATTTTATTCTACTACCCAAACACTTTTATCCTTTGCTACCCATTTTGAGCCCTAATTTTTTATTTCATATCCCTCTTTTGGAATCAGAAGTAGAATTGGGAACTACAAAAGAAAAAGAAAAAGAGAAAAAGGAGAAAAATAAAGAAAAAAAAAGAGAAAAGAAAAAAAGGAAAAAAAAGAAAAAAAAAGAAAAAAAGGAAAAGAAAACAAAAAAATAGTCCAACTTTGTGTTTGAACTATATTCGACCTGATTCTTGTCACCACAAGATACGTAGACAGCCTTAGGGTTCGGTCATACCAAATAAAATATTTCATAATCCCCGAAGTAAAAAATTGGGCATTTTTGCTTAGAAATCCCATCAAAGCAAAAATCCAAAAAAAATTCCCCAGACTCCAACAAACTGGGGCAGAAGTTTTAATTTTGCCAAAAGGCCTAATTCCAAAAGTTGTAATTTCGAACCCTTTTCATCTTAAATTATTTTGAGCCTTCATGCCACCCTTTCTTTCCAACCCTGTCCAAAAGCCTACATTACGGTCCAAAGAAAGACCTTCCGACCAATCTTTGAGGATGTCAAATAAAGTGTGTGGTAAAAGTCTTACCTTCTTGTATCATGGGTAATACCTTGTTCTCAGCACAAAGAGAGAAAATGATAAAATGAGAGAGTCTTATCGATGAAAACCCTCATGGGAACCGTGAGGCGACGGTGAGTTGAGAAAAGAGCAAAATTAGAGAGACTTGATAGTGAAAACCTTCAGGGCACTACAAGTCGACTGAGGATTGTGGATCAGATGGGAC
Source organism: Nicotiana glauca (assembly GCA_026770625.1). Classification (NCBI taxonomy): domain Eukaryota; kingdom Viridiplantae; phylum Streptophyta; class Magnoliopsida; order Solanales; family Solanaceae; genus Nicotiana; species Nicotiana glauca. Next base: position 42,481 of record MDKF010459677.1, on the reverse strand, counting down.
AATTGAAGCGCTGAAGCCCAGTTTCACAGCGAAGAGGTACAACAAGAGTGGAATATTAGACTTGCTTGAGAGATTAGGCCACTTAATCCAAAGGTGCATGTCATGGTCATTAGAGTTGGTATCCACATCTGATAAGTTTCTACTTTATAATTTTCTTGTTAAGTATCATCTCTTTCCCTTGTCCCTTATTTTGTTCCTCTTATTTTGTTTGAGTCCCTTCTTGGGTATGTCTGGTCAGAACAAGTGAGAAATGACTTCAAAATTTTCTACCAGCTTTTCAATTGCATAAAACAAATTTGTCTAGCACATCAAAGTGGCATAAGTCAGGGAAAAGTGGTATGCGCACTAAGTTGGTAGCAATCAACATGCTTTGGGATTTAGGTGAAATACAAGGGTTGGGTAAATGCCAATTCATGGGCAAAATGCAACCGTTAGAGGATATTGAGATCAAATGGAGCAGAGGTATTTTCTATGATAAGGGTTGAAAGAAAATGGGTAGTTGATAGCTGTAAAGGTTTTCCAAGTTGAAATCAAAGTTATCTTGCCAAGTGCAGAAGCAGCCGCCCTCAAGGTCAAGGCCACAAACTAACCACCATATTTAAACTCACAAGTTTTCTTTGTTTGAAACGGGAACAAAGCAGCACAAGCAATTTGGTTCAAAAACCAAACAAAAAAAAGGAAAAAAAAGAAAAGAAAGAAAAAGGAAAAAGAAGAAGGAGGAGAATCGACAAAGGGAAGTTTCTCAAATCTTTGACCTTACTTGTCTTGCTAGTGTGCATAAAATATTGCCATTGCTCTTCACATTTTCCTCCTAGGATAAGAAGTCCTAGTCTGATGGATTTTCCCTACAATTAAAATCTTAGTCTGATGAATCTTTCTCCTAAGATAAGAGACCTAGTCTGATGAATTTTCTCCTAGGATCAAAATCTTAGTCTGATGAATCTTTCTCCTAAGATAGAAGGACCTAGTCAGATGAATTTTCTCCTAGGATAGAATCTTAGTCTGATGAATCTTTCTGCTAAGATAACAAAAAGACCTAGTTTGATGAATTTTTTCCTAGGGTCAAAATCTTAGTCTGATGAATTTTTCTCCTAAGATAAGAAACCTAGTCTGATGAATTTTCTCCTAGGATTAAAATCTTAGTCTGGATGAATCTTTCTCCTAAGATAACAAAAAGGGACCTAGTCTGATGAACTTTCTCCTATGATCAAAATCTTAGTCTGATGAATTTTTCTCCTAAGATAACAAAAATGGACCTAGTCTAATGAATTTTCTCCTAGGATATAAATCTTAATTTTCTCCTAGGATATAAATCTTAGTCTGATGAATCTTTCTCCTAAGATAACAAGAAGACCTAGTCGGATGAATTTTCTCCTAGGATCGAAATCTTAGTCTAATGAATCTTTCTCCTAAGATAGAAGACCTAGTTTGATGAATTTTCTCCTAGGATCAGAAATCTTAGTCTGATGAATCTTTCTCCTAAGATAGAAGACCTAGTCTGATGAATTTTCTCCTAGGAACAAAATCTTAGTCTGATAAATTTTTCTCCTAAGATAACAAAAAGAAGAACCTAGTCTGATGAATCTTCTCCTAGGATCAAAATCTTAGTCTGATGAATCTTTCTCCTAAGATAGAAGACCTAGTCTGATGAATTTTCTTCTAGGATCAAAATATTTCATCATTGAATCAATAACATAAGTGATTTACGGTTTTGATAACAACTCACAAATCTTCCTAGTACAAACTGGGTCAGAAAATTTTATTTGTTTTGTTGTTTCGATTGCAGGCACCCACCTGGAGAACGAGGGAAGACATTTTGGAGTTCATTTTAGAGTCATTTCAAGTTTCAAGTCAGTAGCAGTCACCCACCTGGAGAACGAGAGAAGTTATTTCAGAATTCAATTCAAGTTAGAAGTAGTAGAAGCTCGCGGCAAGAATGCGAGTCAACAGTCCGAGATGACCAACAGAAGCAGTCTTAATCCAAAAAAAAAAAAAGAAAAAACAAAAAAGAAGTGAATCCAAAATGCAGAAGCTGAGACAAGAGGTGGATTTCTCAAGACATGACTAAAGTCACAAGCATGGTGTGTCCGGTTTTTATCCGAAAAGCAGAAGAAGAATGAACTAGCACCTGCAACTAGCAAGCATCAAGGTTCAAATCTAAAGTCTGCATGAAGAACCATCCAAGACTCAAGATCAAGCTTCAAAAGACCTATAGATAGGAATCTTGTAACTCATAGTTCACAGGTTTAGTTAGTCTTTTCATTTTCTGATTTTGATGTAATAACAGGACTGTGGTCTGAAACCTCGACGCAACGGCACCTCGACCGGCTCTCCACCTCGGTACACTCCATCATCTCACTCACCTTCGAACTACACGTGGCCTAATTCCTTTATAGCCAAGGATATGTAGGCAGCTCAAATACCAGGGCTCGATCACAATCTTTTTAGCCATCTTTATTTTCTTTTGAATAAGCGTTGGGTCATAAATCAATTACGCTGCTTATTGTTCTTTGCTCCGAAAACTCGTCGTATTTCCAAGCAAAGAGGGACAGCTGTATGCACGCAATTTTTGACTCGCACAACTTTTAAAAGTAGTATTTTCAAAAATATTTACTTATTTTTATTTTAATAGGATTTAGCCTATTTTTCCATTTTAGTCTAAAAGTAGAACATAAATTTGAAATACAAAAATATTTTCAATTTTATATTTTATCTTTCTATTTAAGTCAATACTAGTATTCTAGTATTATTTTGCTATTTATTTTTATCTTTGAAAATGTGAGTGAATTTTGGTTTTAACTTGTCTTATTTTAATTAGAAGAATTCATTTTCAGTTATATTATGTGGTCCAGCCCATAAGATTTAGGCCCAAATTCATAACCCATTAAAGCCCTTCCCTAACGCTTCTTCTTCATAGAGACACTCTAGACACAAACCCTAGAAAAAACTTGAAGACTCCTATGGCTGCCTTCTCCTTCTCCATCAAGACAAAAATGAAAACCTAACTACCCATCTTCCCCACAGCACCTGAAGCTGCCCCTCTCACCCAAACAACCCCTACCCTTCTCTTTCTTCTTCATTGAATAAGAACATCATAACCAGGCACCGCCCAACTCCAGCCATGGCCGCCTGCCTTACCCCGTCATCATCACCCTACACCAGCGACCTCACCGAGAACCAGTGACTCCCATCAGCTTCTTCTTCTTCTTCGACACTAAACAGCCTCAACCCTCACCTGGACAGCACCCACGACCAGTCTGCCCTCCCCCATCCTTAACTCGTCGGAAAATTATCGGACACACCACCCCTAACAACCAAACGACCACCTAATCTGCATAGCCACCGCCGGCTTCACACCAGCAACTCCGACCAAACGCCCATGTCACAAAACCACCCAGCCACAGCATACAAAGGAGAAGAAAGGAGCAACCTTCGATTTTCTTCTTGAACAACAACAACAATAGAAGAACTCCTCTCTTCACCAAGCTACTTTTGCCATCTCTAACTCCCAGCCACACCCACAGTCCCCTTTCGCCTTGAACCCACCGAAAAACATACGCACACACGAAATTAAATCAATTCTGCTAATGGAGTTTGTTTGAGTTCTGTGGCTGCTTCCCAATTCGAGATCGAGTTCGAGTTTGCCAACGAGTCTCCTCCGATCGAAGGTTCCTATTTTGGTTGGGTTCGATTGTTGCCTATTCCCAGATGAATTTTTTTAAAAATCTGAAAGGCTCGACTAAAGGTTCAATTCTTGCCTTGTTTCCTTATTTCTCTTCCTCTCAAGCTTGATTTTTGATAAGTATAAACTTAGTGATTATGTGTTTATTATATTACTTGATTGTTGGTGTTGAGTTACTAGAGTAATTTTTCATTCAGATCCAAAGAATGGTTTGAATTCAATTGTATAATTCGAATAGATGTTTTTAGATTTTAAAAAGGTTTAAGATAAAATATAAAATGAGCTGCTCGTGAACTAGATTTGGAATAGTAAATTAGGTCGTGGGGTCAGAATTTGAATAGGTGAGAATCTCGTTAGTTGAAAATAATTGAAATCTAGGCTTTGGTCATGGTTTATGCATAGAGTTTGGTTTAATATTAAGTTAATTATATCTTATTCGTTTGAACCGTTAGGAGCATGTTTAGGCCGACCACACTCGGGTAGAAAAATCTTAGGTTTTTTTAATTCATTTTTATTTGAGGCGAGAGGTTGTTCCCTTAGTTAAATTTATCAGGGGAATACCCCGTGAAGTTCGTATATATATATATATATATATATATATATTATTATTTGGTGTATGCCCCGAAGAACTATATAAATATTTTGGAGGCCTTGGCGAGCACGGTGGAGAAGTCGTAGTATAGGTTAGCTTAGGATTTTTCTTTTCCTTTCCTTTTCATTTTTCTTTCATTTAGGTGGGGGAGACCTCGAGCCTCTTGTGTGTTCATTTTATTTCTGTGTGTTTTACCTCAATTTGAATGTTTTGAAAGCTAGCTTGATAGAGTGCGCAACCGTGAATTTCATGGATCTTTGGGAGTGCCTAGCACCTTCTCCCCGAGTCAAATGAACCCCTTACCCAAATCTCTGGTGTGGACTTGGTTTTAGAGTCTGAAATGTTTTAAAAGAAAAAAATTATTTTAAAAATGGTGACTTGTCACACCAAAATCAAATGTCAGGTGGCGACTCTTAGTTATTTCCTTGAACAAATTTTTGTCACTTTCTAATTGAAAAACCCTTTCGAGCTTTACAAAATCTTTTTTATTAATTTAAGAGGGTTTAGTGAGTTGGTTAAAAAAAAGGATGTGATAGTAACAATCCTCATAGCAGTACTTCTACTTGAAGAATTCACCTCTGTATAGTGAACGACATGTGGGGGAATTGTCTAAGGAGGAGCGATGAAAGGAGTAAAAATAGTGGAGGAATGAACAGAACCGGTTAGTACAGGTAATGAAGCAATTATAGGAATGGGAAATGAAAAAGAAGATAAGGGAAGTTCATCTAGAACAAGTCCTAAATTTTCACTACCAAAACCATTTATAAAAAAAGTTGATCAATAGACTCACGAGTGTTGTGAGGAGAGGCGTCATCATCAGGAATGATAACTGGAGCAACAACAGGCTCGGTAAGAGGTAGATGAGGGGAAACTTCAGCCTCATCATCAGAGATGATACGTCTTCTAGCTCGTGGTCTCATCACCAAGGAGTCTTCATCTTCTTCCTTTGAGTTTTCTTCTTTAGTAGCTTTTTTCTTTGAAGAAGAACCCAAGACTATTTCTTGGGCTGAAGAGGTACGAATACCCAAAGAGTCACGGGAAGCCATGATTGCCTCAGCAGTGACTCCTCGAATAGAAAATCCTGATAAAAAGAAGGATAAAAATTAGAACAATAAAAGAAAAAATTTACATACGAGATAAAATAGAAACTCTTACCATGAGTCTTTACTCTCCAACCGTAACAGTTGGAAAGATTTTTCCATGACCTACCCTCCATTGGAGCGGTCTTCAACAATCTTTCTACCCAACTATGAAAGTTGGGCATAGTTTCCACAACACCCATGGTTGCTGAAAAAAGAAAAGAAACGACATTAGAAAAGTTAATAAGATTGAAAGGAGAAGGCACGAGAAATATATAACACTTACGTGCAAAGTTCCACTTCTCGGGGAAAGGAACATTCTCTTCACCCACTAAATCAGCAGTGGGGGCAGCAACAAACCGATCATACTAGCCACGGCCTTTGTCATCCTCGGGGCTTACTAAAACCCTTTTGCTCCTGGCTGCTAGGGTAAAAATGCCATTGCAGAAAAGCCTAGGGGAATGTAAAGCGAACATCTGCTATGTTAGAAAGATGTGTCAAGCAGGCGACAACCCTCCAAACAATTGGACCAATTTGACCCAAACAAATGTTGAAAAAATGGCAAAAGTCTAGAATGACCGGGTCAATGGCTGGTTTGAACCCTAGAGTGAAAGGGTATGTATAAACAAAGAAGAATCCAAACATGTAGGAAGTGATCCTTTGATTTGGGTTAGGAATGATAATTGGAAAATCATCACTCCAGTGACAATCTTTACAAACTATAGGAGTTAGAATTTCTATTATTTGAGTGGGGAAAGCATCAACACGATCTAAAGTGGCAACTTGGGTCTTGAGAGATACTCTATCATGGTAAAAAGAAATTTCTGTTGGGACTATATCTTCAACTATAGGTTCACGTAGAGGCTCAGAGGGTTCTTTATTCCTAGAAGAAGACCTTTGAGAAAGGGAATCTCTAGTCCTAGAAGAGGGACCAGAGCTAGGAGAAGGAGTGGATGTGCTACCACCGCGAGCAGACCCCAAGCTACGAAGCCTACCACCTCTTCTATGCCTAATGGGGGCATTGGGGAAGTTATCTAAAATGGGGATTCTCCTAAGGTTAGGGTTTGAATAACTCATGACGAAGAAGACTGAAGTGAAGAAGAAGTGAATAAGTGTTTTGAAGAATTAAAGTGTTCAATACGCTTTATATGGTCCAATACGAAGATGTTACGCATTAAATGGAAGTGATAATTGAAGCGTCAATTCTGTCAGAACATTAATGGTGATAAAAATTCTCTTTTAATGAAATCCACTTCCCAAATATTCAAATTGATGAATAAATGGAAAGTGGGGGGGGGGGGGCTATCTGTATTGGGGAAATTATAAAGGTGACATGTCAAGAGACGTGGATCGGTCAAATGGTCAATGAATCGTAATTAGTCACGAGTCAGGAGTTACAATAGATATGTGCGAAGAAGAAAGAAGAGGCACGGAACATCAGATAAGTTACATGACGCCCGTACCTATTTAAGCCATTTATATTCGGGAATCAGAAGGAATGAATCTCATTATAGAAAAGAGTGCAAATACGATATTTAATGGGCATTAAATACTGAATACGTTAGAGAATATATTTGGAATGTAATAATTGTGCAACTTATCATTCAATGTCTTTAATTACTCATAATAGGTTCACTATGATTTAGGCAAAACGTATATTCTCAAAGGTACCTATAAAAGGAGATATATGGTCAGTTGTGGGGACATGCAACACTATTGAGATATACATTGGTATTATTTGTTTTTCTTGATTATCATCTTACTACTCAGAATTATTTACTTTTATTTGTTTTCTTGATTTAACAGTAACCCGAGTTATTCTAAATTCTAGCGTTAGCTAAAATTCCATTTTTTGGTTAAACACATATAGCCTTGAAACTAACAAAACATAGATAGTAGATTTTTGGCTCACCTTCCATCAATATACCATATATTTTTTTATATGTATTTTATACCGCATATATAAATTATACTAGATGGGATTGTTCCGTGCAACCCCGGGCCCAACACTTTGGATTACAGTATATTTCATTTCGACAGATAATTAAAAATTAAGCTAAAACCAAAATATGTGTAAGCAAACTAGATTCACAAGCAGCAATACAAAGTTCAATAGTTGACATAGTTGACTGAAGCTCTCATACAATTGCAATTAATGTAGCTGCCCTCAACCTCCCACAAAAGGAAAGCTGCATTTAAAGTGCCATGAAAAGTCTTTACAGGAGGAGTCAAATGAAATATAACAAAACTTTGTTCCTTCATCAACAAGAATAGGGACATTAACAGTACCACAAAGTTTGCATTTCTCTTCTTCCTTAACAAAGAATATAAATTTAATTGGGTGGTTATGTAGTCAAAGCCTCAACAAAAGAATTGGAAAATCCCACCAAGCCTCTTTCTCAACATCACCACTATTTTATTTGTTGATATAAATCTAACCATTGCACATTGGTTTAAGAATAGAGACCCGGGAAACAAAAATACAAGAGCACCGGTTAGACGTTAGAAAAGTTTACACCTTTTGGATAAAAAAATGGAAGACAATGATTTTTTTTTACAGAATGGCAATTAAAATTCAACGAATTGAAATAGCATTCCCTCTAATCCTAATCTCTCTGTAAAGAACAATTACCTCATAGAACAACAATGTTATTGTAGCAAAGGCAAGAATTACTATGCCAGGGAATACGTTTGTCCGTAGAAACTGAAAGATCTTGGTCACACCATCATTTTTCAGGAAACAAAAGAGACCTGTAGACAACATATTGAGTCACATCAATAGGAACTGAATGATAAGGAAACATGGACCAGCAAAAGAATCAAAAACAAATGATTTATCACTTTCCATCCAGCCAATTATCAGTTCATATAGCAACAAACTTGAAATGAGCAGTTTGAACAACTTCGACTTAAATAAATAGAAAGGTAGCTCAAATCCAGTAAGTGATGGAAGTGCATAAAATGCTTCTTTATAAAAATTCCAAGTTGGAATACATAGTTTGAAACCTTTAAGAACATCAATCTTTGAATGGGTATTAAAGATCTACCATGAAAATACTAATCGTTCTGTAAAGGCATTAAGGAAATCTTTTGTTTCTTCTAGCAGTTGTACCCATTCATAGCAACGTAAAAGAAAGATAACGACTGTCACACCTCCTTTTTCACTACAACCCGTAAAGGGTATAATAGGGAGTTTTTCCAATTAAAGGACAATTGAAATGGGATTTATTTATTAAAAGATTTAGAGTTGCCACTTGGAAGATTTATGGTGTCCCAAGTCACCGGTTGAATCCCGAATCGAGGTAAATATAGACTCTGTTTAATAGTCCGCGAATCAAAAATTCGAGTAAGGAATTCTGTTAACCCGAGAGAAGGTGTTAGGCATTCCTAGGTTTCGTGTTTCTAGCACGGTTGCTCAACAGTAATATTTGGCTTAATTACCTGGTTTTAATACATTTTTGAACCTATGTGCAGATTTTAGCTTTTAACCGCTTTCATTCAATTTTTAAAGAATGTTGAATGTCGTTAAAAATTTGTCTTTAGATCACATCACATGAAATGCACCCGCAATCCGAAACACATCTTATTCAACGTTTTGGGATTTGGATTTGGATCAAATGAGATGCACACCCGAGTTTAGGAAGGTAAAATTATTAAGGAACACGCCTAAAGCAACTAACGCATTGTTAACTTTGCGAGGGCCATAAAAATTAGCTAAATGGCACACCTCGAGTTCTAAGTATTTTAAATAAACAATTAAAAAGGACCACGCAATTTTTGATTTGATTTGGCGCAGCGCACCTCCATTTGTTTTAAAAGGACATCCTGAAGATGAACTAATATTATCTATAAGAATTGTCTCTAAAAAAAGAAAAACTTAATTAATTAGAACTATTAATTATTATTAACTAGCTATTATTAAAAGCATTCGAGGAAATTCGGGCCTCAAGATCAAGTCCAAACTCGAACAAGAGAGTCTCCATTATCGGAGAAAACCTTAGCTCAAAAGTGCTATTTACCTTGAAAGGCCCATGGTCTACAATATTTTAATTGTTGCTGGATCAATTATTAGTTCAATCCTGGGCTCAAAATGGATTCAGTTCACATGAGAGGTGTGCCTTTTGTAAAACAAACTGGCCTGGTACTTAGGCCCAAACGAACTCATCTACTGCTATTTGTTCAAGAAATGCTGAAGGCTTGGTATTTATAATGCTGGGCTCCAAGTGAGAATCAAACTGACGTAGTTCGAGCGAATAAAATAGACTATTTTTGGAAACAAAATGCAACCCATTTTTTCATTTCATCGGCAAATAAAACAAATTATTTTTTTGAAAACAAATTTTTTTTCTTTTTCCTTTTATTCCTTTTTTTCATTTTTCTCAAAAATTTGGCAGAGTTTCAGCACTACTTGGATATTGAATTTTTCATAGCAGGCATTTATTTCTCTCAACCATCTCATTATCTTTTCCCTAAATCTTCCTTATAAGCCGGTCAACATGAAAATTCGAAGCAAATGAATACACAAGTAGCAAGTAAGATGCATCATATTGGTCTTTATATTTCAGGTACACCTGTCCTAGACAGACCCAACCCCTGTGTTGAGTCTCCAAAGTTAAATGTACATGATGCAAATAAACGTTCGTACTAGGGATCTGGCATGAGGATTTGTTTTTCTAGGTTTAAAAACCTGGGTTTATTGTTCTAGACCTGGCTTACCTGAGCAGACAACTAGAGATGGGGGGGGGGGCCCCGGGGATACAGAATCTCCGCCGGCTTAGCAACTTATCCGAACCTCGTTCTAAAAAAGGGATTAGACTTTAGACAGAAAAGAAGTCACATGAAGTGTACCCTTCTTCATGATTTAGAAGACTCAGAGAGAGGAAGGGCTTTGTAGCAGTTTATATATACAATTCGCCAAATATCAAAACGGTAAAGCACTTAGCACATTTAACATGAAACATGTAGGAAAAATCAGATAACGCCAAATATAACAGTTATTCTAAGCTCGAATTTCTAACCCTGAACTAGTGGTTCTGGGTTAATGTCCCCAGCAGAGTCGCCAGAGCTGTCACACCTCCTTTTTCACTACACCCCATAAAGGGTATAATAGGGATTTTTTCCAATTAAAGGACAATTGAAATGTAATTTATTTATTAAAAGATTCAGAATAGTCACTTGGGAGATTTATGATGTCCCAAGTCACCGGTTGAATTCCGAATCGAGGAAAATATTGACTCTGCTTAACCGTCCGCGAACCAAAAATTCGAGTAAGGAATTCTGTTAACCTGAGAGAAGGTGTTAGGCATTCCCAGGTTCCGTGGTTCTAGCACGGTCGCTCAACTGTCATATTCGGCTTAATTATCTGGTTTTAATATATTTTTGAAACTATGTGCAGATTTTAGCTTTTAACCGCTTTCGTTCAATTTTTAAAGAATGTTGAACGTCGTTTAAAACATGTCTTTGGATCGAGTCACATGAAATGCACCTGCAATCCGGAACACAATTTATTCAATGTTTTGGGATTTGGATTTGGAAGAAATGAGATGCACACTCGAGTTTAGGAAGGTAAAATTATTAAGGAACGCGCCTAAAGCAACTAACGCGTTGTTAAGTTTGCGAGGGCCATAAAAATTAGCTAAATGGCACGCCTTGAGTTCTAAGTATTTTAAATAAACAATTAAAGAGGGCCACACAATTTGTGATTTGATTTAGCGCTGTGCACCTCAATTTGTTTTAAAAGGAGATCCTAAAGATGAACGAATATTATCTATACGAATTGTCTCTAAAAAAAAAAGAAAAACTTAATTAATTAGAACTATTAATTATTATTAATTAGCTATTATTAAAAGCATTCGAGGAAATTCGGGCCTCAAGATCAAGTCCAAACTTGAACAAGGGAGTCTCCATTATCGGAGAAAACCTTAGCTCAAGTTTGCTACTTACCTTGAAAGGCCCATGGTCTACAATATTTTAATTGTTGTTGGATCAATTATTAGTTCAATCCTAGGCTCAAAATGGATTCAATTCACATGAGAGGTGTGCCTTTTGTAAAACAAACGGGCCTGGTACTTAGGCCCAAACGAACTCATCTACTGCTATTTGTTCAAGAAATGCTAAAGGCTTGGTATTTATAACGCTGGGCTCCAAGTGAGCCCAAAATCCGAATCCCTGTGAGATCACAAAGGGCTTCTCCTCGGCCAATATTTCTAAGGCCCAATCATGTTAAAGGATTAAAAGTCCTCACCCTTCAATTCAAACCCCAGAGTTACAACTCCTATAATTTATTAAAGCTGGTCCAATTTACAATCCAGCGCAGATTTTAAACCAAGTGGGCCAATGGCCCAAAACTTATGAAAACAAACCCCCAAGCCCAAGCCTTGTGAGTCCACTACCAAAACCATTCAACAAATTAACGTGTAATCACAGACCAATAAACTACTGGAATTTTAACTTGAGATCAAACCCTAATAGAAGAAAATTAATATATAATATAGATATTCTTACTATGATATTCATCATTTATACATGAAAAGCATCTTACACTACACATTGATGTCAATTTCCAATCCTTGTTTAAATACTGATTTTGTCACCTAATTGAGCAAACCTATGCAATAATCATCTAGTCTCAATTTTAACATGTATATCACTAACATTTTGTAATTTCCTGATTCCATATGCACATAAAGAAAATATAGAATCCTACTTTCACATACATGCTGATTATTTCAAATGTTCGATCATTCAAACCCGGCGACTAATGAGTTCTCTAAGCCTTCAACAATATATACAACCAGTCTACTCATACCCTGCTATGGCTAAATAGTCTCAAAACCAAACAATGAATAACATGGTTAACAGTCCATGTATACAAATATTTCAAATGTCTGGAGTTACTTACATATCCACAGACCAAACCTCATGCTTTCAGCAAGATAGAAAAGTAAAGAGCATTTCTGAAATACTACTATGCTAAAATAAACTAACCAATTTAAACATCATCACACCATGCTACTGATTTCAGAAATTCCAAGCAAGCAATTGACATGAAAACTAAAAAATGGTCATGTATTCATGAAGAATCAGGCCATTACAGCTCCAGATTTGCATTTATTCCTTAGAGAATCAGAAAATACCTGGAAATGAAGAACAAATGTTAAAGGTTATCAACAGCAACAAGCAGAGATCAACAACAGGAAAATGATCCATAACCAATTTCAAAACCCAGAAAACAAAACTCGACCAGTCTACTAGAACAGTTCACTTGAGTATAACCCGGAAACTACAAAATCAGACCTTAAAACCAAACTCAATCCCTCTTCTAAACCTCGGATGTATCCAAAGTGCTCCAGGACTAGAGTAATTTCAGAAAAATATCAAGCAAGAGCAATGAAATAGTTTTTTTGTTTTATCTCGCCAACTCTCTCAATTTATCAGTGAGTATATCAGAATACAAGTATGTGTATCTCTATTTGTCTCACTCAAAAGGTCTCTCTTTACTCTCTCTATTTCTGTCCTCTTAGGGTCTGAATGTCTATCTCTACCTCCATCTATACCTCTGCATTTATACCCAAACTCAACCCCTTTCCAGCCCTTAAGATCACTTAACCCATTAAGAAAATGAAACCCCCATCACTCTCTGATTTTCCCACTTCTAAAGACACTATAACAGAGTGTATGTTCCCTATTACTCCCATTTTCCATTATTTTAGTTCAACTGGTATGGGCAGCCTATATTTTAATCCTGGCGTGCCTGACAACCAGTGTTGGCATACCACTTATCCTAAGCCATTTAATAAGGTTTAAATCCTATGTTACTAAATTTGAACAAATTCTATTAATTATGAATAAACCTTCACATTAATCATTAAACTCCCTGCTATTTAATCCGACAGAACAACCTGGGTCAAATTTGACCCAAGGCAAATAACATTTGGGTACCAACCAATTGGACTAACCCATGTTTGAACCTCAAAATAGGTCATGGATCAATGACCCACCTAGTCAACCCATTTAACCCACTTAAACCACAAAAACTGAACTAACATGCATGATACACATTTCGAAACCAAACCAAACAATTCAAATGACAACTAAAAATAACAGCAATTTTGAGTAATTTCAACAAAATCTAACTGGCTATGAAATTTAGACTAATATGATGAACAACCTATTTATCAATCTGAAAGGGAAATACTTAAGGAAGAACAAAACTGATAAAAACTGGACCAAATAAAAAGTCCGGAAGAGAAGGGAGAAACAAAATGAAAGATAACGAACAAAATTAACAACAAAGAAAAGAGAAAGCAATATCTCAGATATTCAGTTTGGACTCGAATCAATTTTTGACAGGTCTTTTCAATTTTTCCGACCGGACTAGACCTTAAACTTGGGTTTTCATGTAAAAACCCAAGACTAAGGTTCAATCCGGCCAAAGAATCCCTTACACGCCTTTTGTATTTTAAGGCTCGTGAACTTAGGGTTCAAATTCAATATCCGAGCATTTTGAGGGGGATTTGAGGGAAGCTGGTAAGGGATTTGGCGTGAGGTAGTCCGGTGATTATATGGTATCAATTTGGGGTTAATCGGGTAAACTAGGGTTCGACCAACCTTCTTAGATTTAATATTCGAGAAGCATGGCCAAGATTCGAGGGAAATAGTTTGGGGGGTTGGAATGAGGGGAGGGAGGGGAATCAAGGGTGTTAATTTGGAGGTCATCGGAGGTTGTCAGCCGCCGTGGGCGATTTCCGGAAGTGGAGAGAGGCGGTGAGAGACTGGGGTCGTCTCTAAGGTTAGAGACGAAAAAGGAGGGGGTTCTGGGGGGTGGTGGGTGGGTTGGGTACGTTTCAAGTTTATATACAGGAAAGGGAAGCAGACCCAAGCCGTTCGATCAAACGAGATCAACGGCTTGGATCATTTGACTAATTTAAACGGTGTCGTTTAGACACCTTCGAGATTGGATATGTCTTTGGATGGGAATGGGTCGGGTTGTAGGGATGATACTGGACCGTTTGATCAAATGACACGAACGGTTCAGATCATTAAGCCTAAAACGACGTCGTTCTATCGATGCTGGAGATGGACTGAACCGTTCGATCTAATGAGATCGACGATCCAGATGTATGTGCCTACAACGATGTCGTTTGGATGGTGGATGCATTGGACTGGGTCTGGGATGGTTTTGGGCTGGATTTTGGACGGGTTTTTTTGGGTATTCAGCAGATGGGCTCGGGGTTTTGGCCCAACAACCTCTTTTTCTTTTGTTTTCTTTTTCTTTTTTTTTTTCAATTTTCTTCCTAATTAATTTCAACATTAAAACCAAAAATCCTAACTCAAATTATAAAAACCAAAATTGACTTAAAAAATCCGTTTTAAATAACATTTATCGCAAGTAATTAAATAATAAAAATAATCACACAATTTGACATTAAACACTGAAAAATGCGAAATACACATTTTTTTATGATTTTCATTCTTTTGTAAAATAATTAATTATTTATTAATTTCAAAATGTCTATTTAAATTGTAGATACAACTGCAATATATTTTTTGTATTTTTTATTAATTTAACCAACAATCATGCACACGCAAATGCGAACAATTACTAAAAGTATCACGAAAAATTCACAAAATTACACTCAATAAAACAAACATTTTTGTTTTGATTTTGTGGGAGTAATTCATGTGAGGCAAAAATCACGCGCTCACAACTACTATGATATTAAACAGACATGGGAAAAGCAAATACAATAATTGTTACATATATTCACTTTAAACCTAAATTCTCGCAAAACAGAGACAAAATGAGTTGAAGAAACATTATGCGGAATCATCATTGTACACACACTTTCATAACTAAGAGAAATGCAATTATAAGTGTAAGGCCCCAACCCCGATCGTGATATCTCCCAACACATTGCTAGGCAAGTCTCACCAACTATCAACCTCAACCCATTTCTTATAAAATTCATTACCAGCGAACATAGTTTAAACACCAATTTAGCATAATAAAAGTTTGAAACAGTAAGTTAAATACTTGGAAGTCAAAGGCAATACCACTACATAGCCCACCGATCCGGTGTCACAAGTCAAGAGCCTCCATCACAAGTATCAACAACGTAATAGAGAAAATGTCTAGGAATGAGGAAAATAATAATATAGAAGGAGAAAATCGGGTATGCGGTCGCCATGCAGCTACCTCAATAACTCTGACAATGCTGATCAATGTGTAAACTCGCACTCAACCTCTAGAACACCTGGATCTGCACACAAGGAGCAGGGAGTAATGCAAGTACTCCGACCCAGTGAGTAATAATTATAAATAATGGCTGAAAGCATGAAAAACACGTAAAGGCACAAAGCAATTCTATATCACAACAGTAAAATTACTTAAAGCAGTAAACCAGTGAAGAAGTCCAATGAAATCTCTTTAAATCACATAAAACAGGTAAATAGCAAGTAGAAATCTGCTCCTCGGGCACAATATAATCTCTTAGTACATATTCTCAGCACTCGACTCATATCCCTCGCAGTAATAGAAATCAAAGTAACCGCTGTGGCGTGCAGTCCGATCCGTACATAGCTGCGGCGTGCAGCCCAATCCATAGAGATAGTTGACTACGCTCACTGGAGGTGTGATGACTCCGGAGGGGCTCCTACAACCGAAGCTCTATATTGCTGCGGCGCGCAGCCCGATCCGTATAAGTATTGCTGCGACGTGCATCCCGATCCTTAACATATATAATATCCTCACCGTGGGGTTTTCAACCCCTCTTAGTCATTAACCTCACAGCCCCTCGGGCACAATAATAGAAGATAGGGATCTTAGCCCACACATTCCTCTCATTTAGAAATAAAATGATAAAACCGGCTAAAATCATTCAAAACAGATAGAAACAATGACTGAGGATATGACTTTTAACAAGTAAAGTGAATAAAATCGGTCAAAATCCTCGAAGGGTTCAAATTGTTGGCACGAAGCCCAAATATGGCAATTAGCCCAAATCATGATGATAATCAACAAGTTTTAGTCAAATACGCGGTAAATTCATCAATCGAGATGGACTAAGTCGCAATCCCCAATGGTGCTCTGCCCAACACTCGCTATCCGGTGTGCAAGTCACCTCAATATAGCACTACGATGTGCAATCCGGGGTTTCAAACCCTCAGGACATCATTTAACATCATTACTCACCTTGAACCAGCTAACTCTCTAGCTTGCGACGCCCTTGCCTCTCGAATCGGCCTCCACGTGCATCGAATCTAACTAAAATCAGAACGAATACGTCACAATATGCTAAGGGAACAAAGCCCAAGCGAAAATAATCAAAAAATATCAAAAGTCCCAAAATTAGCAAAACCCGAGCTCCGGGCCCACTTCTCAAAACTCAGAATTTTTACATCATTAGATTCCTCATCTCCGCACGAGTTCATACATATAAAAATCACAAGAATCGGATCACAATTGACCCGTCAAATTCCCAATTTAAACTCTCTTAAACTCAAACCCTAAACCTCCATTTTTAGTCCATTAATTCCTTAAATTTCAATCCCAATCCGTGAAATATTACCATAGAAGTGTGTTTTAGGTCCAAAATCCTTACTTTATTGAAGTTCTCTTGAAATCTCTCTTCAAAATCGTCCAAAAGTCCTCAATCTGAAGTTAAAAATGAATAAACCCTTCAAAAATTGCGAAGAAGAAACATATATACTTCTTGCCCGGACATAACCGTATTTGAGGTCCAATACCCGCTTCTACGGAATTTCACTTAACGGACCCAATTGCATCTGCAGTCCATTCGCCGCATCTGCGGATCCGCAAGTGCGGTCCCTTTTCCGCATCTGCGGTTCCAGGCCTCCCTCAGCCTTTCCACTTTTGCGACTTAATCAATGCATCTGCGATACCGCACCTGCGGTCCCCAAACCGTAGGTGTGAAAACACGAGAAGCAGTAGAAATCTGCAATCACTCAGGTTCCAAAACTTCCCGTTAGCCATCGGAAATCACCCTGAGGCCCCTGGGACCTCACCCAAAAGCACTAACATGACCCAATACCTTATTCAAACTTGCTCCAATCATCCAAACACCTCAAACAATATCAAATTACCCAAAATTCATAGAATTCAAGCCTAACTTTTTAAAAAACTTCCGAAATTTGCTTTCGATCAAAAACCGAACCAAACCACGTCCAAATGACCTGAAATTTTGCACACACATCCCAAATGACATAACGAAGCTACAACAACTCTCGGAATTCCATTCCGACCCTCGGATCAAAATTTCACCTATTAACCGAAATTCGCCAAAATACTAGCTTCACCAATTCAAGCCTAATTCTACATCAGACCTCCAAAACCAATTACGATCACACTCCTAAGTCATAAATCACCTTCTGAAGCTAACCGAACCATCAGAACTCACATCTAAGTCCTCTAACTCATAAGTCAACCAGATGTTGACTTTTCCAACTTAAACCTTCTTAAAAGAGACTAAGTGTCTCATTTCTTACCAGATCCAATCCGAACGCAAACTAAACAACTTGATCACATAAAACACGGATAACAAAGCATAAAGAAGTAGAAATTGGAAAAAGCAGAGCGGTAACTCATGAGATGACTGGCCGGGTCGTCACATCCTTCCCAACTTAAACAAACGTTCGTCCTCGAACGAATCAAGAAACGTACCTGAAGCCTTAAATAGGTGAGGATATCTGCTCCGCATCTCTCGCTCAGTCTCCCAGGTAGCCTCCTCCACAGGCCGACCCCTCCACAGCACCTTCACTGAAGCTACATACTTTGACCTCAATTTTCGAACCTGATGCGCCAAAATGGTTGTTGGCTCTACATCATAAGTCAAATCACCCTCTAACCGAACCGTACTGAAATCTAGAACATGGGACGGGTCTCCAATATACTTCTGGAGCATAGAAACATGAAAACCTGGATGCACACTCGACAAGCTGGGTGGCAAGGCAAGCTCATAAGCCACCTCCCAAATCCTCCGAAGTACCTCAAAAGGCCCAATGAACCGCAGAATCAAATTCCCATTCTTTCCGAATCTCATAACACCCTTCATGGGTGAAACCTTCAACGGGACCTTCTCACCAACCATGTAGGATACATCTCGAACCTTCCTATCTGCATAACTATTCTGCCTCGACTGCGCTGTTCAAAGTCTCTCCTGAATTACCTTTACTTTATCTAAAGCCTCCTGAACCAGATCTGTCCCCAATAGCCTAGCCTCACTGGGCTCGAACCAACTAACTGAAGATCTACATCGTCTCCCGTATAAGGCCTTACATGGAGCCATCTGAATACTCGACTAGTAACTGTTGTTGTAGGCAAACTCTGCAAGTGGTAGAAACCAATCACATGACCCACATAAATCAATGACACATGCGCATAGCATATCCTCCAATATCTGAATGGTGCGCTTGGACTGCCCGTCCGTCTGAGGGTGAAAGACTGTGCTTAACTGCATCTGAGTACCCAACTCTCGCTAAACAGACTGCCAAAACTGGGAAGTAAACCGAATGCCTCGATCTGATATGATGGAAACTGGGACACCATGTAGCCTAACAATCTTCCGAATATATATCTCTGCCAGCCGCTATGAAGAATAAGTAGTACAAATAGGAATGAAGTGCGCGGACTTGGTCGGCCTATCCACAATCACCCATAGGGTGTTCATGGTTCGGTTTGGATCGGTTTTTCCTTGAAATGAAATCAAACCAAGTAAGTCAGTTTTTTAAATATTCGAACCAAACCAAACCAATTTAGTCGGTTTTTCTCGATTCAATTTATATTGGGTTTTGTCGGTTTTTTTTTCCGGTTATTTGTTAGTTTTTTCTTAAATATAAGACATACTAACAAACACATAGTCCGGAGACCACATTTTCAACGTAACACTACCAAATCAATTGCCCTTTGAGATATATCTTATTTACCAATATATATTGATGATAATTGAATCAAATAATGATGAATAATTTAAGGAATCAATTAAAAATATATTATTTTTAATACGAAATAAATTCTTAAACTTAATAAAAGAAAACTATCAATCAAACTAGAATGTAAAGGTAAAGAACTACATACAAAAATGCAAACTATTAACATTTACCATTAAATTTTTGAAACTTTGTATAAAAATATATATATATATATATAGATGTAATAATAAATTTGAAATAGCTACTCATATATTCGGTTCGGTTCGGTTTTTTCTGATTAAAATCAAAACCAAACCAAATTTGATCGATTTTTTAAAACTCAAAACCAAAACCAAACCAAAAAGTATCGATTTTTTTGGGTCAGTTTCGGATTTTTGTGAACACCACTAATCACCCAAATAGCATCGAACTTCTTCAAAGTCCGTGGTATTCCAGTTGCAAAATCCATAGTGGTCCTCTCCCCTTCCACTCGGGAATAACCATCTGTTGATGCAAGCCACCCGGATACTCACATTTCACCTGCTGACAATTTAGACACTGAGCTACAAACCCCACAATATATTTCTTCATTCTCCGCCACCAATAATGCTGTCTACGATCTTGATACATCTTCGCAGCACCCAGATAAATGGAATACCGCGAGCTATGGGCCTCCTCCAATAATAACTCCCGAAGCCCATCCACATTGGGCACGCAAATCCGGCCCTACATCCTCAACACTCCATCATAACGAATGGTCACATCTCTGGTATCATCATGCTGAAATCTGTCCTTAAGGTCAAGCAAATATTGATCATCATACTGGCGCTCTTTGATGCGATCATATAAAAAAGACCGAGAAACCATGCAAGCCAACACCCGACTGGGCTCCGTAATATCTAATCTCACAAACCGATTGGCCAAGTCCTGAATATCAACTGCAAGGGGTCTCTCCCCAACTGAGATATATGCCAAACTCCTCATACTCACTGCCTTTCGGGTCAAAGCATCGGCCACTACATTGGCCTTTCCCGGATGATACAATATGGTGATATCATAATCCTTAAGCGACTCTAACCATCTTCGCTACCTCAAATTAAGATCCTTTTGCTTGAACAAATGTTGAAGACTACGATAATCAGTGAATACCTCACAAGATACGTCATACAAATAATGCCTCCAAATCTTTAATACATAAACTATAACAGCCAACTCCAAATCATGAACGGGGTAGTTCTTCTCATGAGGATTCAACTGATGAGAAGCATACGTAATAACTCTAACCTCCTGCATCAATACATAACCAATACCAACTCATCATAATACACGTTATATGAACCTGAAGCTGATGGCAAAACCAATACTGGAGCTGTAGTCAAAGCCATCTTGAGTCTCTAAAAGCTCTCCTCACACTCGTCCGACCATACAAATGGAGCACCCTTCTAAGTCAACTTGGTCAAGTGTGATGCTATAGATGAGAATCCATGAACAAACCAGCAATAATAACATGCCAACCCAAGAAAACTACGAATCTCCGTAGCTGAGGACGGTCAGGGCCAACTGCACCGTCTCTATCTTCTTTGGATCAACCTGAATCACCTCAAGGATGCCACTGAGCTGAGCCAAAACTCACACTTGGAGAACTTTGTATAAAGCTTCTCCTTCCTCAATTGCTGCAACACAAGGCTTAAATGCTCTGCGTGCTCCTCCTGACTATGCGAATATACCAGAATATCATCAATGAAGACTATAGCAAACGAATCAAGATAAGGCCAGAACACACTGTTCGTCAAATGCATGAATGTTGCTGGGGAATTGGTCAGCCTGAAAGACATGACAAGAAAGTCATAGTGACCATATCTAGTCCTGAAAGTAGTCTTATGAATATCTAAATCCCTGATCTTCAACTAGTGATAGCCCGAACGGAGATCAATCTTTGCGAACACCCTCGCTCCTTGAAGCTGGTCGAATAGATCATCAATGCGAGGCAAAGGATACTTGTTCTTAATTGTTACCTTGTTCAATTGCCTATAATCGATGTACATTCTCATTGTGCCATCCTTCTTCTTCACAAATAGAACTGGTGCACCCCAAGGTGACATACTAGGCCGAATGAACCCCTTATCTAGGAGTTCCTGAAGATGCTCCTTTAATTCTTTCAACTCTTCTGGTTCCATAAGATACGAAGGAATAGAAATGGGTTGAGTGCCTAGCACCAGGTCAATACCAAAATCAGTGTCCCTGTTCGGCGGCATGCCCGACAGGTCTGTAGGAAATGCATCAGGGAATTCCCTCACAACTAGGAAAAAATCAATATTGGGAGTCTCAACTCTAACATCCCGCACAAAATCTAGATACGAAAGACAACCCTTCCCAACCATACGCTCGGCATTCAAGAAAGAGATCACTCTACTAGGAACATAACTAGTCACACCACGCTACTCGATCCGCGGTACACCAGGCATAGCCAAAGTGATTGTCTTAGCATGATATTCTAGAATAACATGACACGGAGATAACCAATCCATGCCTAAAATGACATCAAAATCCACCATTTTCAATAGAAATACATCAACTCGGGTCTCTATACCCCAATAGTCACTACACATGATCGGTACACTCGGTCTACAACAAATGTATCGCCCACCGAGGTAGACACATGAACATGCAAATCAAGAGACTCCCGGGGCGTACCCAAATAATGAACAAAATATAAGGACACATAAGAATAGGTGGAATCGGGATCAAACAATACAGGGGCATCTCTGTGGCAGACTGAAACAATACTTGTAATGACAGCATCTGAAGCAATAACATTTGTCCTGCCTGGAATAACATAAAATGGACCCTGGCCACCGTTTGATCGACCTTCCCCTCTGGGGAAACCCCTGGCTGGCTGGCCTCCACCCCTAGCTAGCTGGGCAGGTGGTGCAGTAACTAGAGCAGAAGTCAAGAGCTGACCCCTCTGCTGAAGCTGGCCATCATGAAGTCGAGGGCACTGCCTCCTCATATGTCCAAATTTTCCGCACTCATAGTAACTCCCCGGTGCTGGAGGTGTGGACTGAAGGGAACCCCTAGCACCGGAGTGACCAGTAGAAGGGCCTAGCATAGAAGAACCCTAGGCTGATAGGGCACGAGATGAACTCTGAGCTGGGAAGGCGTTGAGTGATGACTGGCCCTACTAAGACCCCTGATAACCACGACTTGAAGATACCCCATGATACTCTGGACGGGCTGACTGAGCGGGCCTGAAAGAACGACCTCTACCATACTGGAACTGGCCCTTTGAAGGAGCACCACTGTAACTGCCAGAACATTGAGGCCTCTTGGCCTCCCTCTCCTCTCGATCTTGATAGCGAACTGTCTTAGTCTCTAGAGCTATATCAACCACCTCCTCGAATGTAGCACCCAATACTCTCTCTATAGTCATAAGAATATGGATATGGTAGTTAAGGCCATCAACAAATCTCCTGATCCTCTCACGATCAGTCGGAACCATCCAAACGGCATGATGAGCCAACTCTGAAAACCTTATCTCATATTGGGACACTGTCATATCCCCTTGTCTCAACCACTCAAACTATCTGCGCAGCTCCTCTCTGCAGGAATACGGTATATACTTCTCCAAGAAGAGAGTGGAGAAATCCTGCCAAGTAAGGGGCGTTGCACCAACAAGCCTACGCCTCCCACCAAGTGAAGGCAGCCCCAGAAAATTGAAAGGTGGTGAATGCCACACCACTAGACTCAAGAATCCTTACTGTACGGAGCATCTCTGACACTTGTCCAGGAAACCCTGGGCATCCTCGCCCTCAGCACCACTGAACGATGGAGGCTGGAGTCTACCAAACCTCTCAAGACAACGCTGCTCATCATCCGGCATAACTGGAACCCTGAACTCCTGCGTTGGTAAAACCGGCCGAGCTGGAGGTGCCTCCAGCGTCTGTAGCCCCTGCACTATCTGCTCAGGTGTGCAAGCAGCGGGGGTCTGATTGCCTCCCCCGTCTTACGAAATAGCTGTTGCTGTGGTGGATGAAACTGCCTGATCCAGGCCAGCGCAAACTATCAAGATATGTGCCAAGGCCTCTTGAAGATCCGGTATCACGATGAACACAACTGGTACCTGAATTGGTGCTGCTGAAGCCTGATCCTGAGTTGGGGAAACTGGTGGATCAACAAGTGCTGCCCTTGTTGGTTTGCCTCTGCCACTACCACGACCGCGTCGACGGCCTCTGGTGGCCTTAGTGGGTGGTACTGGTGGTCGTCGACCTCGTACGGTAGCGCGAGTCTTTACCATCTGTGAGAGAATATAATAAAGAAAAGTTTAGTACTCGGATCAACAAGTTCGTATGACAAGAATTTCAAGAAGATGGAGTTTTTCCTAAAGGTTCTGCAGCCTCTCGAGGATAAATACAGAAGTCTCCGTACCAATCCACGAGACTACTAAACCGGCTCATGACTTGCGAGACCTAGGTCACCTAGGCTCTAATATCACTTGTCACGACCGCAACCCCGGTCGTGGTGGCGCCCAAAACATTGCTAGGCAACACTGACCGACTATCAACCTCAACCCATTTCTTATTAAATTTCATTACCAACGAACATAGTTTAAATACCAATTTAGCATAATAAAAGTCTGAAACAGTAAGTTAAATATATTGAAGTCAAAGGTAATACCACTACATAGCCCACCGATCTAGTATCATAAGTCAAGAGCCTCTATTACAAGTCTGAACAACCTAATATAGAAAATGTCTAGGAATGCGAAAAATAATAATAAAAAAGGAGAAAATCGGGTCTGCGGTCGCCATGTAGCTACCTCGATAACTCCGGCAATGCTAATCAACAGGAAACCTCACACTCAGCCTCTGGAACACCTGGATTTGCATGCAAGGTACATGGAGTAATGCGAGTACTCCGACCCAGTGAGTAATAATTATAAATAATGGCTGAAAGCTTGAAAAACACGTAAAGGCACAAAGTAATTCTATATCACAATAGTAAAATTACTTAAAGCAGTAAACCAGTGAAGAAGTCGAATGAAATCTCTTTAAATCACGTAAAACAGGTAAATTAACAGGTAAATAGCAAGTAGAAATCTGCTCCTCGGGCACAGTATAATCTCTTAGTGCACATTCTCAGCACTCGACTTATATCCCTCGCAATAAGAGAAATCAAAGTAACTGTTGTGGCGTGCAACCCGATCCATAGAGATAGTTGACTGTGCTCACCGGGGGTTTGCAGACTCCGGAGGAGCTCCTATAGCCCAAGCGCTATATTGCTACGGCACGCAGCCCGATCAGTATATGTATTGTTGCGGCGTGTAGCCCGATCCTTAACATATATAATATCCTCACCGTGGGGTTTTCAACCCCTCTGATTCATTAACCTCACAGCCCCTCGGGCACAAGCGCTATATTGCTACGGTGCGCAGCCCGATTCGTATATGTATTGCTGCGGCGTGCAGCCCGATCCTTAACATATATAATATCCTCACCGCGGGGTTTTCAACCCCTCTGATTCATTAACTTCACAGCCCCTCGGGCACAATATTAGAAAATAGGGTTCTTAGCCCACCCATTACTCTTATTTAGAAATAAAATGATAAAACCAGCTCAGATATTTCAAAATATATAGAAACAATGACCGAGGATATGATTTTTAACAAGTAAAGTGAATAAAATCTGTCAAAATCCCCAAAGGGTTCAAATAGTTGCCACGAAGCCAAAATAAGGTAATTATCCCTAATCATGATGATAATTAATAAGTTTTAGTCAAATACGCGATAAATTTATCAATCGGGACCGACCAAATCGCAATCCCCAATGGTTCTCTGCCCCATGCTCGCTATCCGGCGTGCAAGTCACCTCAATATAGCACTACGATGTGCAATCCAGGGTTTCAACCCCCAGGACATCATTTAACATCATTACTCACCACGAACCGACTAACTCTCTATCTCACGACGCCCTTGCCTCTTGAATCGACCTCCACGCGCGTCGAATCTAACTAAAATCAGAACGAATACATCACAATATGCTAAGGGAACAAAGGCCAAGCAAAAACAATCGAAAATATCAAAAATCCCGAAATTAGCAAAACTCGAGCCCTGGGCCCACTTCTCGAAACTTAAAAAATTTTACATCATTAGATTCCTCGTATCCTCACGAGTTCATACATATAAAAATTACAAGAATCGAAGTCCAATTAACCCCTCAAATTTCCAATTTAAACTCTCTTAAACTCAAACCCTAAACCTCCATTTTTAGTCCATTAATTCCTTAAATTTCAGTCCCAATTCTTGAAATATTAGAGGAAATGATCAAAATGGTCCCTAATGTGTGTGCTTTGAATTCATTTGGTCCCTAATATATAACATTTACGGAAAAGGTCAATAATCTATATAAAAGTGTATTGTTTTGGTCCTAAACCTAAAACTAACAGTAAAAGTAAAACTTTCCATTAGACTTAACCAGCTCCTGACAGTAGTGCCTTCATCCATCGAACAGCCACCATGCCACCACCAACCGCCACATTTCTCTATTGATTTTCCGCTGCAACTTCTGTTGAACCACTCTTTATGCTTCACTTCTGATACAGTACTCTTTCACGTCCTACTCACCACCATATCAAATACCATAACTACACAACCACAACTACACAACCACAACTCTATTTTTCCCTTCAAAGTTCAACCCCAACAAAATACACACCACACCACCATAAAAACCAAAACTTTTCTACCCATATCTCCTCCCTGAATTTCTCTCTATAAATACAACCTTCTTCTTCACCAAAATAGCTCCTTTCAAATTTACGTGGTTCGTTGGAGTTTTTAGGTGTGACGGTTTCACCGGAGGAGGATCATGATTGCCAACAAGAGGTTCCCTTTTGATCATTGAATTTTAACAAAAGGAGCAAAAATAATTTTAAGTCAATCTCTTTATTCTTTTCCCCCTAATTCCACTTTAATAAGATTATATTCATACCCACTTGAAACCATGATACATTATTCTTAATTATCATAAAAGATTTTCTTTGAAATCAAAGATAACCAAAAAGTTATACTTAATTGGTGTTTCAGATTGTGCAAGACGTACCAACGATAAAAGAATTTTTAGACGATGAGATATCCAATATATAGGAAGATAAAAATAACATAAAGGGGGAAGAAAAATATGAAAGAAAGTAAAATAAGACAACAAGGACCTTCCGTTCATTTTGACAGATTATTATTGGTTGTCGTCACCTTTTAGGGCTAAAGACAAAATGATAAGCTTTTATGATACATAAAGGACCTTTTCCATTAGGTGTTATATACGAGGGACCAAATGAATCCAAAGCATATACATTAGGGATTATTTTGATCATTTTCTCGAAATATTAATATAGAAGTGTATTTTAGGCCCAAAATCCTTACCTCATTGAAGTTCTCTTGAAATCTCTCTTCAAAAGCGCCCAAAAGCCCTCAATCCGAAGTTAATAATGAATAAACCCTTCAAAAATCGCGAAGAAGAAACATATATACTTCCTGCCCAGACATAACCGCATTTGTTGCCCAATACCCGCTTCTACGGTCATCTCTCCACATCTGCGGAATTTCACTTAACGGACCCAATTGCATCTGCGGTCCACTCGTCGCATCTGCGGCTCCGCAGGTGCGGTTCCTTTTCTGCATCTGTGGTTCCAGGCCTCCCTCAGCCTTTCCGCTCCTGCGACTCAATCAACACATCTGCGATACTGCACCTGCGGTCCCCAAACCAAAAGTGCAAAAATACCAGAATCAGCATAAATATGCAATCACTCAGGTTCTAAAACTTCCCTTTAGCCATGTGAAATTACCCCGAGGCCCCCGGGACCTCACCCAAAATCACCAACATAACCCATTACCTTATTCAAAATTGCTTCTATCATCAAAATACCTCAAACAACATCAAATTATCCAAAATTCATCAAATTCAAGCCTAAATTTTCTAAAAACTTTCGAAATATGCTTTCGATAAAAAACTCAACCAAATCACGTCCGAATGACCTAAAATTTTGCACATGCATCTCAAATGACAAAACGAAGTTATAACAACTCTCGGAATTCCATTCTGACCCTCAGATCAAAATCTCACCTATAAACCAAAATTCTCCAAAATACTAACTTCGTCAATTCAAGCCTAATTCTACACCGGACCTACAAAACCAATTCCGATCAGATTCCTAAGTTAGAAATTACCTTCTGAAGCTAACCGAATCATCGGAACTCACATCCGAACCCTCTAACTCATAAGTCAACATCCGATTGACTTTTCCAACTTAAACCTTCTTAAAAGTGACTAAGTGTCTCATTTCTTACCAAATCCAATCCAAACTCAAACTAAACAACTTGATCACATAAAACATGGATAACGAAGCATAAAGAAGAAGAAATGGGGGAAACGGAGCGGTAACTCATAAGACGACTGGTCGGGTCATCACAATAAGTTTAAGTTACTTCTTTACCATATGAGCACCCAGAGTTAAAAAAAAAATCAAAGACGTACTGTACATTTTTCTACTCCCCTGGAATCTTTAGCCCTTGGCTATGAGTTATTGGTTTATCTATTAAATCAGGAAAACTATCATAGTAAAAGTAACTTAGTTTCACTGATTCGATGAAAGTCATAACAACTTAAGATGACAACATCGGACACCAAAACTAAAAATCAAGAATAATCTTGAAAGAAACCAAAAAATAGACAGAGTAAAATTAATGAAAGAATATAAGTTTTTATTAGACAGACAAAGAAGGTTAAGCGTCGGACCTGAGTGATGGATCTTTATCTTGCTACTATTGACATAAATGTTATGAGCCCTAAGAGAAGAGCAGTGATACTTTGTCCTTGACTACCAGGTAATCAGGTTGTTATAACTGCCTGTTTTTTTCAAATATCAGTGCATGGACACTTTGGCCTATGTAAATCTTAAATGCATCGATTTTACTTGGTTGCGGTAGAGTTTCAGCCTGCCTTGCATCGAATATAAAAAAAGCTTAAAGCTGACAAGCTTGTTTAGCAAGTAATGCAAAGGCTGTCCAAAATGGACTATGATTTCTGATAGTTAAGTTTTCTCATGGCCCTTAAAAGTATATTGCTATATTAAATAAAGACAGCTTAATGTAACTGCAATATGAAGGTGGTGAAGCATTTAGTGGAAGTATTGAAATACTACTTCTTCACATGATTTTAGGAAAAAAATGGCACAGAAGACCATGACGGAGAGTGTAAAAAACTTCAACAACAAACTTGTGCCTAGTCCAATTCCTCCGTCTAATTTGCTAATAAAAGCAACCTTTAAATGTGTCACATATGCTATCATTATTATACTCTTCAATGCAACTGGATAGCATTTACCTAACTGCAGGGTACAAAAGAAAATAATGCAGTTAGCCATAAAAATTTGTTTGGCAACTAAGCAACTTTATTTTAGTAGAGAAGAATAAATTCACAAAGAGTAGAATTGAAGCAACAAATTAAACACAGTAGTGAAAGATCTAACTTCTAATAAACAGAAAAACCCTACTCCTTAGTCCGGGCTTGGAACCGGCTGTGTCACAATATAACTTGAACACAGGCTGTCACGACCCGAATTTCCTACCATCGGGATCGTGATGGCGCCTACTCGTGGTAGCTAGTCAAGCCAAATTATTTACCTTTTCATTAATAAACAAATATGTCAATAATTTATAGCATCAATATGAAATATAAAATTCAATAATAATAATAATAATAATGATAATAATTGCGGAAGTCTAATTTATAAGTCTGAATCAAACGCGAAATAGTCAATAATAGCCTCTACCCAATGTGAGCACTTGATATTTGCCCTAAGCAAATTATTCCAAAAGATTCAAATAATTGATTTCCTTATTATTCTACATTTTTGTGAATTTTGTTGCATTTTTTGTGTTAATTGATTGCATGATAATTCATATGAAAATACAAAATATGCACTTGCATTTAGGGATTTAATTAGGTATTAATTTATTTTAGAACAAAATTTAAAAAAATTCACAAAAATAGTTCCTAGGCACGTTTAATTGATAATTATTGCATTCATCTTTAAATATAATTTTTAAATAATTTTATGATTTAAATAGTTTAATTAGATTTTTATTTTAATTTTTACATCTTTGTAAAATCAGACAAAATACAAAATAAAAATACAAAAATACAAAAATAAAAACAACTACAAAAGTAAAAAAAATAAAAAGAAAACAAAAAGGAGTAAATAAAAGGGAAAACGGACTGCTTAGCTACCTTGGGCCAAAATTAAGCCAAATACCCCAAGCCCAAATACACACAGCCCTAGCCCAACCCAACTTTGTCCGGCCCAGCCTATTTCAAAACGATGCCGTTTTGAGCGTCAATCAATCCTCACCGTCTATTGCCTGCAATCCAACGGTCCAAATTTATTTGGTATAATTGATAAAAGTGTTTTGAATATATTCATTAACCCTAAAAGTAATTCACCCCCCATCCTCGTACCTCTCTCCCCTCTCTGTAAACACCGGCGTCACACCACCCTTCACAACCCTATCGCCGCCGACTGGAAATCGTCTCCGCCGGCGGCCTACCACCAATCGCCGTAAAAATTATACTTCAGATTCACCGCACCCTCCTCTTTCACAATCCCAAATTCCCATGCCCCAAATCTTAGCCTTGAGTTTTTAAACAGTGTCGCCGCCTTCGCCGGAACCCTACCGGCGGCGAACACTACTTATGCCAAACTTTACCAAATTAACACTACAAACCCACCTCGTCCTCCTCTTTCCAGTCTCGTACTTGGTTTCTTTCGAATCTCGCCGTAAATCCTCGAATATTCATTTGAAACTTTTCCGGCCAAGTCACCACCTTGCCCAAGTCCACCCAAAATAACAACCCAAGACCGCCTGAGTCTCCTCTACCCAACCCCCATACCCACTCACTTCGAATCTGCCTGGAACCCCTCAAATATTCATTTTAAATTTTCTAGTCAAGAACCCTAACTCAAAATCTTGGGGATTAATATCCCTAATCACGTGTTTTCTTTTGAAAACACACGATTAGGGATGTTACGTGTCAAGAATCCTGGAGGATTCAGAGGTTGTGAATGGTCGGAGCTTCTGTAAGTCTCTTCTCCCATTTTAGTTTCAATTAATTCGTTTCTTGTTGTATTTTATTTACTAAGATAGGTTCTGAATAGTTTAGGTTAGTAGTTTGTTCGCAAAATTTCTGTTGGTTAATGCATGTCTATATGAATTCTTAGTTTAATTTCATTCTGTTAGTTTATTTTGTTTGTCTTAATCATTTTTAGTCAGTCAACTCATTAAGTGTTAATTTAGGTTTAATTAGCAATTAATTAGATTTTTAGTTTTATAGTTTTCCTATTTAGTTGTAGTGTGATTAGAGATTAGTTAAGGTTTAGTAATTGGTTTCATGATTAATTGTTAGTTTAGTGGTTGTTTGATAAATTGTTGGTTTGATAAGATTGAATTCTAGAAGTATTTAGCCTGTTTGGATATAGCTGATTGGGTTAAATAAGGGTTAGTAATTCTGGGAAAAGGATGGGGGTATTTTAGGTATAAAAAGTAGGCTAATAGAAATTACAACATAGTTAAAGCGTAGTTTGGGTATTGGAAAAGGGTAGTTTAATCAGATTTAGTAATTTTTGAAATGAAATTAGGGTAATATAGGAATTGTAATGGGTATAGAACCTTTTAGAATGGGCTTTAGTATAGATTTCAATAAAATAGGTGTAGTAACTTGTAGTACAAGTCAGAAGTGAGGGTTAAAAAAACAGTAAACAGGGACTAATGTGTGAAAATAAAATCTGAAATTCCCTCCAAATTATGTCTATAAAAGGGCATGTCCCTTTATTTGTTGGACAAGTTTTGGAACCTCCACATTTTCCCTCCCTAACCTCCTCTTCAAATTTCAGATCAAACTTTCAAAGTTCAAAACATAAAAACTCCAAAAACAATAGTAAATCAGTAGAAAACCAAAAAAAAAAAAATTTACTGTTCGATTGCATTTTGTAGATCAATCCGAAAGTCCTTTAGAATTTCTTCATTTCTGTTAAGTTTGAGTTTTATCAAAGCATCCAAAGGTGTTTGAGGATTTGTCGAGTGAATCTGAGGCTATTTCTGAAAATTTTGGTTCTGTTTTTGGCTGTATATGTGATCTTATCTGGTTTTGAAGCAATCCTGAGTTTTGAGTCTGTCTTCTAAGCTGTGCTGAGTTACTAATTGCTGTTGCCATATACTGTTGCTGATTGCTCCTGTTTCTCCATTGTATTTCCATTTCCAGGTACATACCTTGAACTGGTTCCATGTAGCTTTCTCTTGTTAAAAATGGAACGAAATTGAGCTAGTTCTGCTATAGATTTGCCATTCCAAATAGCCTATTATACTTCAGATGAGTTCTGTTGTTTAAGTGATCCATTATTTGTAATTGAACCTGGACATTAGTATAATTGTGAAATAAAGTCAGTATTGTAATTGTTGAATTAGAGTCAATTAGGACTATTTGTAAAAGCTGGACTGTTCTAATTAGACTGTAAATAATTTTCAGCCTTGGTCGTATTGATATAATTGTTTAGTATAGCCTTAGAATGATTTAGTTTCAGTTAAAGTTTGATAAGCAGTAGATCCTGACTACATTGAAACAGGTTTAACGTGTATAATTGTTAAGTGTAATAATCCTATCAGGCGAGTTGATTAAATTTACTCAAGGTTCAAATATGTTGTTAGTCATTAAATTTTTATTTTCGTTTAATCCAATTACTATTTCTATTTGAGTTAAACAAGCATTCAAATGGATAGATTTGTAATTCAATCTGAGTGTTAATCACATTAGTTAGTAGTTCGCACTTTCATTCTCTATTCTCTTCGAACACTTGCAGGAATTTAGTCAATACGAATCATACGTTAAAATCTATAGGGATTAATCGAACAGCTGTTAGACTAAATAATTGTTAATTTTCCTTTCGTTATCACCATCAGTGGATCCACATGGGCATTGTTACTACAAAAGTATGGCCCAACTTCAACCTCCACTATCTTATTAATTGGGCCTGGGTTGAAGTCCAGAGCTGGAAATAGCTCAACAAAAAACGTTGCCACTATATCAGGCCATGTGGGCCTGAATGAATATTAAATGTAAGGTTAGTGTTGCTACATGGTCTTTGGGCCTTTGAGTTAAGTAGCACACTTGAGCTAAGAAGTGTTACCTTTTGTTCAAATGTGGACTTGAACTTGAAGCCCAAATTCCTTGATCATTTTAAATAATAGCAATTGATAAAATCAATTAATTAGGAATCTTTAGAGACGCAATAAATAGAAAATTTAGTTTGCTTTAGGATTGACCTTTTAATAATAATATGAGACGAGCCTCGCCAAACAAATATACAAATTGCGGGGACCTCATTAATTACTTAATAAAATACTTAGTATTCGGGACAAGCCGTTTAGAGAATTTCACAGCCTTCCCCAAAGGTAACAACATGTTAATCGCTTTAGGCGCGATTTTTTTTAATAATCTTACCTTCTTAATACGGGTCTGCATTTCATGCGACCCAGATCCAAATCCGAAAACGTTGAATAAGAATGTGTCGAGGATCCGGGTGCATTTCATGTGACGTGATCCGAAAATACATTCTTAAACGACGTTTATTTTCTTAAATAAAATAATTAAAGCGGTAATAAATTCTCAAATTGCACAAATAGGACAACATGTATAAAAATCAAATTTAGCCAAATATAGCAGTTGAGCGACCGTGCTAGAACCATGGAACTCGGGAGTGCCTAACCCCTTCTCCCGGGTTAACAAAATTCCTTACCCGGATTTCTGGTTCGCGACTGTAATACAGAGTCAAACCCTTTCCTCGATTCGGGATTCAAACCGGTGACTTGGGACACCATAAATCTCCCAAGTGGCGACTCTGAATCTTAAATAAAACAAATCTCATTTCGATTGTCCTTTAGCTGGAAAAACTCCTTTTTATTATACCCTTCCCTGGGGTGTAGTAAAGCTCGGAAAAAGAAGGTGTGACAGCTCTGGTGACTTTGCTGGGGACAAGAACCCAGAATTTCGGTTCAGGGTTCAAGAATTCGAGCTCAGTTAAATTGTTGTATTTGGCTTTATTTGATTTTGCTACATGTTACATGCCTTATGTGCTAAATGTTTTACCGCTTTAATATTCGTTGAAATAAACTGTTGCGAATCCCTTCCTCTTTCTGAGTCTTATACATCATGGAGAAGGGTGCACTTCGTGTAGCTTCTCTTCTGTTTAGAGTCTTTTTCCCAATTTAGGACGAGGTTTGGATAAGATGCAAAGCCGGCGGAGCTTCTGTATCCCCGGTACGCTGCCTCCCCCTCGGCTCGAGTTGTCCACTCAGATAAGCCAGGTCTAGACCAATAAACCTAGGGTTTAAACCAAGAAAAACAATAAACTCATGCCGGATCCCTAGTAGGACGCTTGTTTGCATCATGTGTATTTGACTTAGGGGACTCAACACAGGGGTTGGGTCAGTCTAGGACAGGTGACCCGAATTGAAATGACCATCTTGATGCATCTTACGTGCTACTTGCAGTTATTTGCTCGGCTTTGCATGTTGACCGGCTTGTATACAATGAGAGAAAATTGTGAAAAATAGCAGTGTTAGGACTAAGTGAGGGTAATCATTTGTTTGAAAAACCAATACCCAAATAGTACCGAAATGCTGCCAGATTTTTGAAAAATGAAAAATGAAATAAAAAAACAGAAAATATTTGAAAGTAAATTGTTGGTCAAAAATAGTTTTGATTTTGGCCAATCGGCCCGAACTATGCTGGTTTGATTCTCACCAAGTGTGAGATACGTAAGCAACCCTCATCGGGTCCAACCACCCCTTTTGCAAAAATAGCCAAAAAATGTCAAATTTTAATTTTCATTATAAATAAGGCGGGTGATGACATTCTTAATTAAAATAAGCCGAATGTCCCTCAAAAAGACACCGGAAGGCCGTTTTTGCAAGAACAACCACCCTGAGTCATTTTTTTTTAAAACGGTTTGCGGGCACAACCTTAAAATCTCCCTCTCGGAAGTGTTGAAAGGCCGTGTCCTCAAAATCGAGTTTTGTCTTCTCAACCGAAATTTTGTAAAAATAGCCATTTTATCAAGATAAGCCATTACATGGCCAGTTTTGTTAAAAATAGTCACAATTGACATTAAAACCTTCTCAATCTTGCGCAGGCCTGTGGTGATGCTGAGTAATGCCCCATGGGCCCCAGGATGAGAAATTCTGATGCATTTTTAATCATCGAGTGTGTAGCTTCTTAAACAAAATTTTACAAAAATAGCCACCTTTTCCTTTTAATCATTAAACCCCTTTAAACAAAATGTGCAGGATTAATGCAATTGACATTGAAACCTTCTCAGTCTTGCGGAGGACTGTGGCGATGCCGAGTGATGCCCCACGGGCCCCAGGATGTGAAGCTTTGTTTTACTCTTGATCTAGTTTTAATCATCGAGTTGTAGTTTATTATTTTGAGTCTGCTTCTGTAGTTTCCCTTCAAAGAAAAATAAATTTGAAAATCCCAAAAAAAAATATATCTTTATTTTTGCATTAATTTGCAAGAACTACGCTCGGTCTGATTCATGCGGGGTCATGATACGTAGGCAATCCATGTAGGATTCGACCATAACCAAAAGAAAAGAAAAAAGGAAAAGAGGAAAAATCACGAAAAAAAAGAGAAAAGAAAATAGTGAAAAAACAAGAAAGAAAGGAAAGAAAAATCAATATGCTGAATGTCATAACGCTAACACGATGACTTCATTTTGTCATTCCAGAAAGGTGGTTGGTTTGTGATTTTTAAAGCGGTAATTCCTCGTTGCAACACAAGGACAAAAGGCGCTGACAAACAACAATAGAACTGGGTTGGTTAGTACTGGTACCCAACAACAGGTGAATGAACGTGATAATGTGTTGGCTGAAGAGGTGCGGATGTTAAGGCAACACATGGCAGACATGTATCAAGCCTGGATGATTGGGAAGGCACCACCCCCGCCACCACCAATGTTTCCTGTCATATCCACTACCCCAACAATGAATACGGGAAGAGCCCTCGGGATGAGCTCCATACTGGAAATGAAAAGGTCACAGGAAAAGTAGGGTAAGATGAAATAGCCATGAAGCCAAAAGAACAATCCTTAAAGAACATGCAAGGAATGGGAGACCATGGTAACATGTTTTACAAAGAATCGTCTGTGTCCCCTGACGTTTTCCTGCCTGCAGGGTTCAAAGTGCCGAATTTTAACTTGTACAATGGGAATGGAGATCTGGTAACTCAAAGGGTTTATTGCAATGAAATGGGAAGTGTTGGGGAGAAAGATGATTTGTTGATGGCATACTTCAGTAAGAGCTTGACTGGGGCAGCTTTAGAATGGCATAATTGTGATGATGTTGGCAAATGGCTTACATTGGGTGACATGGCTCAAGATTTTGTGCGACATTTTCATTACAATAAAGACATTGTCCCAAGTTTCCCTTCCCTATCTTAGACGAAAAAGAAATCCAAGGAGAGCTTTAAGGATTTTTGGCTCAAGTGGAACGAACAGGTTGCTCGGGATGGTCCTGCCATTGACAGAAATGGTGTTGCTGAGCCCCATCCACAATAGGGTCCGGTGGTCATTTTTGCTAAACGTTTTCAGCCACAATACCGACCCCGTGAACGTCCCTAAACTCCACATAAGCCACCCCATCCACCAAATAACATCCGGCCATTTGTCCCACCACCAAGTCACTCCCTGAAGCAGGCACCAGCAACCCAAAACTCACGTGAGTCTTCACAACACTTTCAAGCATCCAACAATCCTAGAAAACTGAGGCATGGAGGGAAACAAAGGCAAAAGGATAATTTCATGCCCATCGGTGAAGCCTACACAAGCTTGGATATACTCCATACCCAAATACGAAAGGCTTTGATCCTACTGTTTGATGCATGTACCACTCTAATGTCCAGGGGCATAGCATTAAAGACTGTCGTTCTTTGAAAAGAGAAATAGAAAGAATGATTCAAGAAGGGGTAATTGTAGTCAATGACAATGGCAAGGAACATGCGATTTATCTTGGTAACTTGTTGATTAAAGTCAATAATGGTCTAGGCAATATTGATGTGAAACTCAGTGGCTAAGATGCCGTGCGTGGTAATCAAAAAGACGCTCCATCTCTTGGTTATCAAAATGGAGTTTTTGTGGTTTATTTTGGTGTGATTTCTGTTATCCGGGTTATTTCAAGGTTGTTATCCGGATATTGTCTTGTGAGTCAGACCCTTCTATATTTTCACTTTTGCTTTGTTTAGTCATAATAGCTTGTTTAGTGCCGTCTAGGTTTGTTCAAGAGTTGTAACTAGTTTCGTTTGCTTGTGTTGTTGTTTCAACCCTCTCACCGTCAGCATAATGCAATTCTCTGTTTCCTGCCATTTCTGATCATTTCTAGTTCCCTTCTCCTGTTACAATTCTTTCATGCTTGTTCTAGTGACACGACATGCATGCATAATTCTCAGCCTATTTTAAAAGTCAGTTTAGTAATGAAACAATGAAACAATGTTGAAGATGTAAGGGCACTTGAGGGAAATAAGAACATATTGGAACACTTTGAAGCCCGAATCAAGTGAAACTGGGAGTAAATAGAACATAAAGAAATACTGTTGAAATGCATTATGCCGCATCGGTTTGAAGCCAAGTCAAGAGTGCCCCAGGTTTACAGGGACCGTTCGTGGTACCGAAATTGTTGTCTAATGGTGTTAGGTAATTGACAAATACAAAAGGCAAATATGAGAATCAGTCAAAATGTTGTTCTGTATGCTTGTTTGACTGCGCAGTTTGTACTTGATATGTTTTGAAGATTGGAATGACGAAGACATTTTTATTCTGCTATCCAAACACTTTATCCTTTGTTACCCCTTTGAGCTTCGATTATTTTCTTGCATACCCCTCTTTCGGAATCATTAATAAGACTCACAAGTTCGAATGGGGAAGTAAGTGGAGAAACAAGAGAAAAATAGTGAAAGAAAAAAAAAGAAAGAAAAAAAAAGAAAAGAAAAGAAAAGAAGATGAAAAGAAAAGAAAAGCAAAAAGAGAAAAGAAAAAGAAAGAAAAGAAAATAGGATAAAAGAAAAGCAAAAGCAAAAAGAGAAAATAAAAGAAAAAGCAAAAAGAGAAAAGAAAGAAAAGAAGGAAAAGAAAGAAAAGAAAAGTGGAACAAGGAAAGATCGTAACAACAAATGTAGTTGCCCAAACAACGTTTGACTTGATCCCGAAAGGGTACGTAGGCAGCCTCTCTTTGAGGTTCAGTCACAACAAAATAAAAGTCCAAAAATCTCCAAGAAGGAAACTGGGGTAGAAGTTGTGGTTTTTGCAAGAAATATGATTCCGAAAGTTGTAATTCTGAACCCATGTTGAATTGTTTTGAGCCTTGATACCCTTTCTTTCTAACCCTATCCAAAAGCCACATTACGGCCCAAAGAAAGACCTTCCGATTAGTCTTCGAGAGATGCCAAGTCAAGTGAATAGAGTTGAATCATATCAGGGGCAACACTTATCAAGGAAATAAAGAATGAGAAAGTCTGGTTGATGAAATCCTTCACGGATACCTCAAGGCAATGAAGGATGTAAGAAATCAAAGTGAGAGAGTCTTATTGGTGAAAACCCTCACGGGCACCGTAAAGCGATAGTGAGTTGAGAGAAAAATCAAAATGAGAGAGGCTTGATGGTGAAAACCCTACGGGCACCACAAGTCGACTAAGGATGATGGATCAGATCGGGCAAATGGAGCATTGAAGACCAGTTTCACGGCGAAAAATTGCAAAAAGAGCTGAACATCAGATTTGCTAAACAGAATAGGCTGCGGGTGCATGTCAAGGTCGCTAGAGTCAGTATCCACATCCGATAGGTCGCTACTCTGTAGGTTTCTTTCTAGGAATCGTCTCTTTCCATTTTCCTTGGTCATAACAAGTAAAGAAATGACTTCAAAATCTGCCACCAAACTTTCCAATTACGCAAAATGGGGTCTGTTTAACACCTCGAAGCGTCATAAGTCAAGAAATAACATAAAAAATGACTGAGTTGGCAACAATTAACATGCTTTGGAAATCCTTGCGAAATACAAACTTGGTATACGTCAATTCATGAACAACACAACAGATGAAGAGCGAGGGTGAACAGATCAAAAGAATTTCCTGTGATAGGATTGACAAAGGGTGGTACACCAGTGACAATCAAGATCTTCCAAGAAGAAATCGAAGTTATCATAAAGGAGCAACAGGCCTCAAGGACGGGGCTAGTGGGTAGATCAAGAAAGAACAACATACACCTTGAGTGGGTGGCAATTGACATAATTTGGGGATTCATTCGAAATAAAAGGGTTTGGTACATACCAGCTCATGAGCAATGCAACCAAGATAAAGAGGGTGGTTAACGGATTAGAGATATTTTCTATGTCAAGGGTAACAAAGAAAGTGTTCAATCAATAAACAAACCAAGTCCTCGAATGGGAGTTAGTTATCATGGCAAGCGAAAGAACAATGGACCCCAAGGTCAGAGCTAGTGGGTTCAGTCAAGAAAGAGAAACATACATTTTGAGTGGGTGGCAATTGTCGTACTTTGAGATTCATGTGAAAATAAGGGCTTGGTAAAATTCAGGTCGTGAGTGATGCAACAGATAAAGGGATGCGGGTTTGAACAAAGAAGGAGTATTTCCTGTGACAAAGACGATAGAGAAAAGTGGTT
Organism: Nicotiana glauca; assembly: GCA_026770625.1. Classification (NCBI taxonomy): domain Eukaryota; kingdom Viridiplantae; phylum Streptophyta; class Magnoliopsida; order Solanales; family Solanaceae; genus Nicotiana; species Nicotiana glauca. The sequence continues at coordinate 3,426 of MDKF010459677.1, read as the reverse complement.
AGTCAGTAAATAGGCAAGGTCTTCAAGCAGAAATCAGTCATGGGAAGTGAAGGAGCAATCACCCTCAAAGTTTTAGGCCACAAACCAACCACCACATTTTTAACTGACAAGATTTTATTTGATTGAAACAGGGGCAGAAGTTTCGGAGAAACCCTCCGTAAGGAAATGCAGGACCCAAATAGGTATGACTGGAAATTCTCAGGACCCTCCGGGAAAATGGGACTTAGTTTAAATTTCAGAAGAATCATGAGAACCATAACTTGGCATAAAAAGGAATATAAATTCGTTCTAAAGTTTGTATGTTTAAGATAGGTTTCAATTAAGAGTTTCCAGGACCCTCCTGGATAATGAGACGTAGTTTTAAGGTCAGTCTACATAACAAGATATAGTGAAAATCGTACCTTTAGTAGATATAACTTAGGTTAAGATTGTCTTTTAACTAGAAGTTGTCAGGACCCTCCTGGATAATGGGGAGTAGTTAAGACCTTTTGGCAACATTATAGTGGAAGTAATACCTTTGGAAGATATAAATTAGGTTCGTAATTGTTAGGAATTGTCAGGACCTCCCTGGATAATAGGACTTAGCTTTCAGATTCCTATAATAGTTGGTAAAATAGTCCTGTTTCAAAACTCTGATAATAGTTGGTAAATGAATCAGTTTAACACTCACCCATGTGCCCAACCATCAAACTGGGGTAGAAAATTTTCTTTGTTTTGTCTGTTTTGTCGCAAGCAGGAGCCCACCTGGAAAACAAGGGAATTCATTTTAAAGTTCAGCAAGCAGGAGCCCACTTGAAGAACAAGGGAATATTTTTAAAAATGTAGCAAGGGAATACATTTCAAGCGCAGCAGTCAGGCGCCCACCTGAAAAACAAGGGAAGTATAACACAAGATTTATCTTTCAAGTTTAATATTTGGTAACACAACGCGCCAGTTATCAAACTGGGGCAGAAAATTTTCTTTGTCTTGTATATGTGTTGCAAGCAGGAGCTCACCTGAAGAATAAGGGAATATCTTTCAAAATCAGCAAACAGGAGCCCACCTGGATAACAAGGGAATACGTTCCAAAATTCAGCAAGCAGGAGCCCACCTGAAGAACAAGGGAATACTTTTAATGCGGCAAGCAGGAGCCCACCTGGAGAACAAGGGAATACGTTTCAAATTCAGAAGTCAAGCACCCACCTGAATAACAAGGGAAGTATAATACAAGCTTTATCTTTCAAGTTTAATATTTGGTAACACAACACGCCCAATTATCAAACTGGGGCAGAAAGTTTTCTTTATCTTGTATATTTGTTGCAATTAGGAGCCCACCTGGAGAACAAGGGAATATTTTTCAAAGTCAGCAAGCAGGAGCCCACCTGGAGAAAAAGGGAATAATCTTTCAAAATTCAGCAAGCAGGAGCCCACCTGAAGAGCAAGGGAATATCTTTCCAAATGCAGCAAGCAGGCACCCACCTAGAAAACAAGGGAAGTACACTCCAAATTTTAGCCTTTAATTTTAATATCTGATAACATGATGTGCCTAGTCACCATGCTGGGGCAGAAAATTTTCTTTGTTTGTATATTTTTATCTCAATCAGGAGCTCACCTGGAGAACAAGGGAATACCTTTTCAAGCATCGCAAGCAGAAGCCCACCTGGAGAACAAGGGAATACTTTTCAAGCATTACAAGCAGGAGCCCACCTGGAGAACAAGGGAATACTTTTCAAAATTAGCAAGCAGGAGCCCATCTGGAGAAAAAGGGAATATTTTTCAAAATTCAGCAAGCAGGAGCCCACCTGAAGAACAAGGGAATATCTTTCAAAATTCAGCAAGCAGGAGCCCACTTGAAGAACAAGAGAATATCTTTCCAAATGCAGCAAGCATGCACCCACCTGGAAAACAAGGGAAGTACAATCAAAATTTTAGCCTTTAATTTTAATATCTGATAACATGATGTGCCCAGTCACAAACTGGGGCATAAAATTTTCTTTGTTTGTCTATTTTGTTACAATCAAGAGCCCACCTAGAGAACAAGGGAATACTTTTCAAGCATGACAGTCAGGAGCCCACCTGGAGAACAAGGGAATACCTTTTCAAGCATCGCAATCAGGCGCCCACCCGGAGAACAAGGGAATACATTTCAAGTTCAGCAATCAGGCACCCACCTGGAGAACAAGGGAATACATTTCAAGTTTCAGCAATCAGGCGCCCACCTGGAGAAAAAGGGAATACATTTCATGTTCAGCAAACAGGCGCCCACTTGGAGAACAAGGCAATACATTTCAAGTTCAGCAATCAGGCGCCCACCTGGAGAACAAGGGAATACATTTCAAGTTTCAGCAATTAGGCGCCCACCTGGAGAATAAGGGAACACATTTCAAGTTCAGCAAACAGGCGCCCACCTGGAGAACAAGGGAATACATTTCAAGTTCAGCAATCAGGCGCCCACCTGGAAAACAAGAGAATACCTTTCAAGCATCACAAGCAGGAGCCCACCTGGAGAACAAAGGAATATTTTTCAAGCATCACAAGCAAGAGCCCACCTGGAAAATAAGGGAATACCTTTCAAGCATTGTAAGCAGGAGCCCACCTGAAAAATGGACACAAATTTCAAATTGTAGTAATCAAGCATCATCAAGAAGAATGGCAAAACATCGCCAAGGCAATAACAAGAATCCTATTGAAAGAACACAAGATACAAGTTCAAGGCAGCACGAGAGCAAGTTTGAAGGCATAGATAGGATTTCTTGTAACTCATAGATCACAACTTAGGCTAGCTTCTTTTTATCTTGACATGGTGTAATAAAGGGGGTCAGCAAGCAGTAGCAGCAACAACAGCAATGAGATCACAGCTCCTGGTAGTCCCAGCTACCAGACATTCCTGAACTACACTGACCTGATTCCTGTTTAGCCCGGGATATGTAGGCAGCCTCTGAAGCAGGGTGCGATCAACTCTTTCAAAATGCTTCACACGGAATAAGCGAATGGGCAAAAATTGCTCATTTCCGCTCACTTGTCTTTGCACGAAAACTCTTCGTGTTTCCGAACAAAGAGGGGCAGTTATGAGCACGTGATTTTTGTCCTAAGCAAATTATTCCAAAAGATTCAAATAATTGATTTCCTTATTATTCTATATTTTTGTGAATTTTGTTGCATTTTTTGTGTTAATTGATTGCATGATAATTCATACGAAAATACAAAAATATGCACTTGCATTTAGGGATTTAATTAGGTATTAATTTATTTTAGAACAAAATTTAAAAAATTCACAAAAATAGCCCCTTGGCACGTTTAATTGATAATTGTTGTATTCATCTTTAAATCTAATTTTTAAATAATTTTAGGATTTAAATAGTTTAATTAGATTTTTTGTTTTAATTTTTACATCTTTGTAAAATCAGACAAAATACAAAATAAAAATACAAAAATACAAAAATGAAA
>MU770447.1:29712-41776 GCA_026770625.1 Nicotiana glauca | reverse complement strand
AAAAATGAAAAGCATTTAATTTGAAAAATATGAAAAGCAATGTGGAAAGCTAGGTTCTTGGTAGATCAAGTCATCAAAAAATCTTCACACTAAAGGAAACCGTTAAGAAAAACTTTAAAGTGAATATTTCCATCACATAAAACCAATTTGTGCAACTAACTGATTCTGATTTCTTAAGGAGTTTATATTACCGAAGGTACCCTTACAAATTGATGCTGATATCTCCAATTTACCGTCTTCAATCAGTTCAGCCATACTCATTCAACCAAAGCTTCCACTAAACACTTAGTACTGAAAGTAAATCAACAAATTTTTTGCAACGGTGACAGTAAATTATCAAACTCGTGAAATTTGCATCAATCAATCAACTATGCCTCGATCTGAAACTAGTTGGGTTCAGCTATATAAATCACGTGTAACCATTCTGGTCTCTTTTGATCCAAATTCAAAACTAAATATTCAAAGCAAACTAAGAACTCTACAAAAGCAAGTGTGCTTACTCTATTAAACCAAACTGCGCATCAGTCCTTACAAATACAGCTCTCCGCAATCATAATTCAAGTAACACGGATAATAAACCCTTGAACATATTTTACACCAAAAAGATAAATAAGGCACCTTTAGCATTGGACTGCATTGTAGGATCAACAATACTTCTAAAATTATCTCGAAGATCCAGAAAACTTTGTTGTATTAGCAATGCATCTCTCATTGAGTCACCAAATTCCTTCAACATCCCATTTGGTAATCCTTCTGGAAAAACACTTTCCAGTTCCTCCCGCCTAAAACAACCATTTTCATTAGTACAAACACAAACCAACTTACTAACAAAGTGAATCCAAAGCTTTATTCCACGTGTACCAAGTACCACTGCACCTACTATACCTTTGTTACAAGAGTTTAAGTTTTGTGCACCGACTGTGGGAAAAATATTAACACAATCAGGTTACTTATTAGATAATTACATATAAATCTCTTCATAAACATTAATTGGTAATATGATTAAATGGTACCTAACCAGCTATCACATGTTAAAATTCATTTACAGTATAAAAACAATTGCAGTATATATAACTTAAATCCTTGTTATAATTGGAAGCAATTTAGTATAAACACATATCAAAAGTATACAATTTGAGCTAAATGTACCTGAATTTCAGGTAAGTAAACGTATCTTTTTTGGTGAGTTGTGAAATAGAAGCTGCGGAAGTGAATAAGGGACGACCATTTGGACCGATATTAAGGGATTCATCCTTGTCGTCTTCTTTGAGAGCGCGTGCACGAAGATCCTTATTGAGCGATTCAGCGCCTTTCGCTCCGGTAGCGGCGTTGTCGGGTTTCATGTCGGGTCTGAAATTGGGTTTGTTCGAGTGTGGGCCTTTTGCGAAGGTTCTAGAAGAAGAGAGTTTGGAAGGTGCTGCGATTGCAGCGGGTATGAGGATGTCGGAGGTGGTGGGGTGGGATTTCGCTGCCGTAGCGGCTGTTCGGAGAATTGATTGGATCATTTCTTCAGGTTTTGGAGCTTGAGGGTTTAGGGACGAAAGCTTCTGTGTTCAGTGTCGCTGACTCGCTGTTGAGGGTTTAGGGACGAAATCTTTTGTGTTCAGTGTCGCTGACTCGCTGAGTCGCTGTTGTATCTGATGGTTTTAGAAATTTGAAAATTTTATGAGGGTATTTTGGTCATGTGCCAGGAAAGTGTTGGTAAGCCCAATTTTAAGGTCCATTTAGGAGCCGGGCCTCATAGGTTGATAAATAGCTCGAACTAGCTATAAAGTTTTCGTTACAAGATGTTTATGCGTAGAAATGGCATGGGGTAGCTACTATTTAAGATGGTATTTATTTTTTATCCAAAAATTTTAATATTGAGCAAAAATAGCCAATATTATATTCAAAGCTATGTAATAGTAAATTTAGACTACGTTACTTGTTGATGTAACCAATTAGTTCAGAGGTACGTTAGTTTCAGTTGCAAGATTTTTGTTGAAATTGGTGACTTTACTGATTAGTTAATGATGATGTGTTATTAGATTTGTGCATACTCTTGTTTTCTTTTTTTGTTGCATAATTACAAACAAAATACAGATGACCAAGATCCCAAACAAACATAAATAGCGTTTAAGTTTTTACAAATGAACTAAATAACTTCAGCTCTAGAGCTTAAGTTCGACAGTTACAAAACAAAAGCTTCAGCTCTAGAGCTGAAGTTCACCAGTTACAAAACAAGAACTTCAGCTCTAGAGCTGAAGTTCGCCAGATACAAAAACAAGAACTTCAGCTCTAGCTGAAGTTCGCAAGTTACTGTTGATACCCAATTATGCCTCAAAAGTTTTTTAAAATTTGCATATATACCTTCAAAATCACTTTTTATAATAATTGATATTTTTCCATAATTTTTTATATTATTAATTTGTTTATTTTCTAATTTATTCAGTATTTTATATCCAATACTTATTCATAAATTACATTACAAGTAATTTCAAAGTATCTCTTAGCTCAATATATGATTTTAATCCTACTAGAATTTAATTATTTTACAAATTAGCCAATTTGACATTGTTTGACTATAATTACAATAATTTTGCAGTTATAGCCTAATTATACACTTTATGCTATTTTAATACAATAATCGATTCTTTTGTATTTTAAATATTAGTTAATTACATTAATTTCACCTATTTAGCTTTAATTTTATTTTTATCTAATTATTATCTATTTTTATTAATTATTTATCTAATTTTAATTGGGTAGTTAACAACTAGTCACTCCCTATTTATATTCTAGCATAAATCCAACTGGGCCCCTAACCCAATTAAATAAACCACTAAACCCAAGCCCAAACTCAAATCATACCTGACCTAATCCCCGATCCAATTTGGACCGTTGATCAATTCCAATCAACAGTTCAGATCCCCATATACCATATTAAACCCTAATGACTACCCCCATCTCTCATTTCCCCCCTCTCATTCTCTCTCAACCAGTCTCTCTATCTCTTTTTCTCTATCTCTGGTTCTCTCTAGAACCACATCCTCTCCCCTCCTCTCCAATGGACCTTGTCCACCTTCTCCGGCCACCTCTCTCGCCGGAAACCATGGCCTCTCATCATCTCCTGGCCCCTGCTTCACCCTACGTCAGTTTGATACTACCATAAGGTCCTCAGGCGAACCTGGAGCGGTTTAACTCCTACCCATGACTCTTCATGCCATTTTTTGGCCACCTCAAGCCGTTCGAGTAAGATCTATGATTTTTCCGGCTAAAACGGGTAACCCTTTAAGGTTTTCTCATCTTCTCTGGGTTCTTTGAAACCCTAACTCTTAATATTTTCCGATTTCTTTTAGATATGCCTTAGATCTGTTTATATTATGAACTTTTGTTGTTTTCCTCAAAGTTTTTTTCGATTTTCTAAAGTAACTCTTTGTCTTTGAACTAGAGTTCCTAAACACCTTTTCAGAACGCTTCTTTCTTCTCATTTTTGTATGTTGAAAATGTTTGTTTAATTTTTCTCCTCTATTCGAGTTATTCTACTGAAAACCCTAATTTCGCCTCTTAAACTTCTCAGATCTGTACAAATCTGAGAAAGGTCGAACTTATTTTTACTATTTTATGGGAAATCTCTTGATTTTCGAGTGGCTAGTCATCTTCCTAAACTAGAGTTTCAGAAAATCTTTTTCTTCGAAATGCTCTCTGGTTTTAAGTGCTTAATCCCCTGCGTCTATGTATTTTGACTGATTTTGTTGAGTTCTTCCTTGACCCTAACTAGCCTATGTCAAAAACCCTAATTTTTAGGGTTCTTCGTTTGTTTTCTGTGTATTAGCATGACTTATTGATTCTCATGTTTCTTTTGAGTTCTTGTGATTTCTTGTGACTGCCTTACCTTGTTGTGCTTCTACTGAGTTTCTCAACCTAGACTTACACCAATTCTATGTGTTTGTATTTATCTTGCATCTTTCTCACTGATTCATGTTTTGCTGGAATTATAGTTCTTGACTACCCATGTCTTGCTCTATTTATATGTTAAACATGGTGACTCTTTTGTATGACTTTCTCTTTGATTGATTCTGAATTCCTTATTACTTGGTGTGATTTGAACATTTTCCTTTGGCCCCCCGACTCTTACCTTTCTACTTAATTTGATTAGTTGCTTGCCCTAATTAATTCTCCCTTGCCTTGTCTGCATTGCTACTTAATTCTTACTACTTGTTTTCTTAGTTTGAAAACTTTCTGAACCTAGCCTTAATTACATGTTCTATACTGGTACTATTTTAAAATCTTTCCTTATTTGTTATACTCCAGCCGTGTATGATTTCTTTACTTACTTGTCACATACTCTTTACCATTTACATTGACTCCCTTAATCAAAGGGAGATTTGAACCATTTTTTATACGGAGTTCTATAATTACTGAAGAATTGATTCTTGCCCTTTAAATCCCCTATCATCCCCATTTGTTGGAGCTATTGCTCCTTTGGTGACTCGAACCATTATAATGGGTGATTATGAATATATTAGTTTGTGATATTTATGCCTCCGAGAAGAACAACTCCTACCCTTTCATATTCATAACTCTCACAAGTTTTCATTTTTATAATATAAAATGAGTAATTTCATTTTTATGACACCCTTTTAGTGTTTATCTAGTTAATCGAGACCTCATAAGTCATACCGGATACACTAAAAGAAATAAGAAAAGTTTTCTTGTTTTTCCTATCAATAATTAACTCATGTTTTCGTATTGTTACTCTTTTAATTTATTTTTGCACAACAGGTTGTCCCAGTAGCTATTCAACGATGAAATAAGAAGTTTGAGTTACAAAGGTAGAAATAAGATGATTTTTCTGAGAATTTGAGTTCTAAGAATGAATTTTTGTTTATATCAAGAGTATTTCTCTCTTAAATGGGCCAAATGCAACGCGAAATAGGATTAATTAAATCAATGAGTGCTGAATAAAAAATTCTTTCCTTCTCTCAAAATCAAGGAAGAAAACTCATGCTATAATTAGGGAAAACTAGAACAAAATGAAAAAAGAGCTGACAGAAATAATAAGGACTTGGAATAAGGAAGCAAGAGATTCGGGATCATTGGAAGGGATGTTCGCGGTAAAATTTTATTTTGTGTCTCATACAGCTGACAGTAGTTGTATGAGGTAACTTTTTTGTCTTATAGTTTTGTGAACCTAGAAGTGTAAAATTAGGATTCACAAATTTATAGACAAAAAGGAGCCCCATACAAATAGTATCAGTTGTATGAGACACAAAATAAAACTTCTCGATCTTTGTGTATTGGTTAAGACAAACTGAAAAAACAAAGGAATGTCATGGGAGAAAGAAATGATCGATGTGGTTGATTGACGCTACAAGAAAGGGACTATATGGTTCCTGTTTTACTGATGGCAGTTGAGAATTGAGTATTTTGGTAGTGATATGGTGGTCTCAAGATACTTATATCCAACCACACGTGATTATTGAGATCAAAATATACCTTTAAGTAATAATAATTTAATAATAAAAATATTTATAAACCAAATGTCATGAGGACAAGCATGTTTAAGACTAGATTCAATAGATTGGATTCCGGAAGGAGCATGCACCATTGAAACTGTGTCACATATTGGACGGACCAGAATGATCATGTATGCAAAATAGCAGCCAAATCACGCTGCAGCTTACAATACTGCTTTAAACTGAGGAGGCACTCGGAGCAAGGGAGCTTGGATTTCGCCTGGTTTACCTAGCTGACCACAGGCGGCCATTTGATCGTCTCCTTTACTCAATCGCAGAAGTACAACACATCCTGCTTCAGCAAGAATGTTTCTGAACTCAATTATCTTCTCCTTTTTGGTAGGTTTGAAGAAGGATCCAGAATGAGAGTTAAAAGAAATCAGGTTAATCTTGCATGGAATACCCTGGACAAGATTGGTTAGTCTCTTTGCATCCTCAATACTGCAATAAGATTTCAACCATGAGAATCTATAGGATACAGAAAACAAAGATAGTCTCATATTCTACTTCATTGAGCAAGCTAACTGATTCTGAAAAAAAAGATGTGGCTGGGGAGACGGAGCTATGGAAGTAAGCCAACATCCGTGTTTCTCTTCAACCACAAATTGGAAACATCAAAAAGACACGCAGTTTTCAAATCTCAAGAGAAACTCAAAGAATCTCTAACATGAAAGGGGCGAGAGTTCGGAACTGACAAAATTGTCGGTCACTATTGGAAGATCAGGGAAGGGGTGACGAGTTAAAAAATTGCAAAAAAGTTGAAGAGAAGTCTTGTTGTGTTCGGAAGTTGACAGCTTATCTTTAGTTAAAGGTGGATGAGAATGCATTCGTATTCTAGATATCTGGATATTTTTGGGAGCTTTAAAAATGGATCTAAGTTTAAAATTTGAGGGAAAATTCTTCCTGATGGATCAACTAGTAACCTAAGAAACAACCATGGTGAAGATTTGGAAGACTGATTTTGACACCAAACAAATAGCAGAAATTATAGCATATTTCAGTACAAAGCTTGAAGAAGAATATGCTTTTTGTCTTTTCTTTATTTGTTTAGTTTGCCGAGATACCATTTTATAGTTCGGTTAGTTTAAGTGTGTCCCAAATGACAGGATCAAAAGTGACCCTTTTTTACAAAGATAAAGGACAATTTATGTTCAAGAGATACACTAGGGACTAAAGTAAGTCAATCGCTATATATCAGGGACTACTTAGGTTTTTATCTTGTAGAAATGAAACAAGGTATGTACCTATCATTAACTCCGGCAAGCATTACATACTCAAACAGAACTTTGTATTTATGTTTTGACTAAAGCTCTTCTCTTAGTGTTCCAAGAAGCAAGTTCAAGTTAAATTTGCGGTTAATTGGCATGATCCAGCTTCTGACCTGCAATATTTCATTAGTGTGAATCAAAACATGAAGTTATTTGTTTATCCATTTTCATCCCAAGAATTAAGTTGCTCAAGGGAAATACCTCATCAGTTGTAGCATTCAAACTGACTGCCAAAGCACAATTAGACTCGCGAAGAAAGCGCTTAAGCTGGGACACAAGCCCATTTGTAGAAACGGTGACCTTCCGAGGACTAAAATGCAGCCCTTGTTCATCTACCAATATGTCTGCCGCTTTTATGACATTCTCAATGTTGTGAAGTGGTTCTCCCATTCCCTGTAGTCAATTATTTGATCATACTTTTTTTAAAAGAAACACTTGCTTGATTGTTTAGGAAAACAGGAAAAGAATTAAGGAAGAAGGGACGAAAGGTCTTTTATTTTGGCATCTTGTTAACATAGAGCCAAAATCTCAGGCAAGATTTTATAATATTAGTGTGGAAGAGAAGGACTAGCTCCAGTCAACCATGTTGCATAGTTGAACACAGGGAGCAAAATGAATAATAGGCCTAGTAAAGGCCGCAAAGAAGGCATGGTTTGGCAATGTTAGTGAAGTGGCTAGGATTTGGAAAATTAGCAAATCTGGCCACATTGCATCAAGCAAGAGTATTTAGCATTCCAGAAGTTAATAAATGGTAATACTGGTAATATTTTAGGAGGTACGTATAGAAAAATGAGAACATGTTCAGTGCAGCAAATCAATATATCATACACATACCATAAACACGACATTGCTAATTGGGCCAACTTCACTGAATAATAACTTTCGAGCTAGAACATCCTGTTCAACTATCTCAGATGTAGATAAGTTTCTCTTCAGACCCATTCTGCAAAGTAGATTCATGTACTTAAATGAAGGGAGCCACTTCAGGAGCTGTAAATTGGAAAAACAACCAAAAGGCTAAAAGGCTGCTAAAGCTTACCTGCCAGTGTAGCAAAACTGACAATTCATGGCACAACCTACTTGACTAGATATACAGACGGTGTTCCTGCCGCTCTCACAAGGTATCACAACAGTTTCTATTACTAGACCATCTTCCAACTTGAATAACATCTGTAAGATCATGTGAGTTCTATGCATTAAGTGATGAATCTAAACAAAGCAAATGGCACCACAGATAGTTAAGTATGAAAATATTTCAAATTCTACATATGGCACAAGCTATGTCCACCTTTTTAGTTCCATCAGACGCTGTCAAAATATCCTTCAAGTTTAACGTCTTAAATTTAGCATGTTCACTCAACATTTTCCTGAAATCTTTATTCAAACTTGATAATGAAACATTGAGCAAAGTCAGCTGTAACTACCATCAACAACTGAAAATTTAGAAAGTTATAGGTAAACACTGCAAAGTGCATATAAAGGAAGATCTAAGCGAAAAATTCAGAACCCTTTTCTTTCCAAACGCAATAAAATCATAAACACTTTCAGCACAGAAATTTTGACAGCAAGACTAAATGCATGGGAAAGCAAAGAAACCTTCTAGTTCCTCACTGCATTGCGCCCAAATATTAATATTATTCCCGTAAAGACGTTTTCGCAACATTAGAGCCTGAGCAGGCCTATAACCATGTGACTGAACCCATTTCTGTTAAATAGGAAAGCAAAGCACCATTAGTAACCATAGTTGCATTCAACAGTATAATCAATGTCAAAATTCTGAAACAAGATTGGTTCTTAAACCAAGAACAAGATAAGACATTCTCAATCTTGGAACTTTCCTAAAAAATTCACAAGGTTAACTTAAAATAAACGGAAGGAACAACCGAACTACAAATACCATGAGGCAGAGCTTAATCTCAAAAATGCTAAACAAGTTTGAACCTTTAAGCAGTAAATACTAAAAAGGACTAAATCCATATCAAGATTGCAACTTTCCTGAAATTTCAACGAAATAAAATAACCCTAATACACGTACCATGAGATAGAGCTTAATCTCAAGAACACAAAACAAGTTTGAGTCCTTAAGCCGTAAACAAGACTAAATCACTATCAAGATTGCAATTTATAACTTTCCGCAAACAATCATATTTTTTTTATAACCGAGGGTACGGTTCGAAGCTCGTCAGATAATTGGCCCATCCCTCTACCTTCTCCGGTTAAATACTAAGCTTTGGTTTGTGGCAGGTGATGTGTGTCTAACCCACACATCACAAGTTGTGCTCTTACCACTAGAGAAAAGCTTTGGTGCCAAAATTTTCCTCAATTACAAACCTGGATAACTAAAATATACACCAGGACCTCACCAACCGAAATACACTTACCACGTGAGTGACCCTAATTTAAAAAAATCAAAAAAAAAAAAACAAGTTTGAATCTTTAAATAGGTAAAGAAGATTAAATAACTACCAGAATTGCAACTTTACTCAAATTTATACAAGGCTAACTAAGATACAACACCAACAACTGATATACACATACCTCATTCCTTTCCAAACCACTTTTGAGTCCTTCATAGGATACCCATTTGGGTCATCACCTCCTATATGGAAAAAGACACAGAACAAAGTGAATACATAAAACAAACAAACAAACAGAGACAAGAATAAGTGAATGCATGTTTGTTTCTGTAAAGGGTAGTTACCAGAAGATATAGGAAGTTCATTTTGAGGTGTTGGATGAACATGAGAGGAGGGAGAAGAATGTTGAGCCGACGTAATTAAACGATAATGGATAGTGGTGAAGATGGTTGTTGTTGTTGAAGGAAACAACTTTAGAAAAGATTTGGGTTTTAACGGACATTTAGTGTAATTGGAGAAGGGAAAAGATGTTCCAAGCAAAGCAGAGTTGCCGCCGCCGGACATGCGAATTCGCCTCATCCTCACACACACCTTGTCATCCCCAGCCGCTGCACCAATTTTGTCAACTGAAACCAAGTCTTAAAAGGAGTGAAACATTATTTGTTCAATTAATATTTTGAGGAAGTACATCACAACAAGCGTTTGTAGTCCAACGGTTACAGTGAATTAAAATTTCTTTTTATTGGTATTTTTGCTTTACATCAATACCTGTTATTCTTGGTTGTCATTGTATGCTCTCTTAACCGTGTGCTGTTAATCCAAGACCAGGAGGAGCACTGCTTATCAATCACAACAAGGTGGATGGTTGTGTCACAAAGAATTAAAATTTATGGGTAATTTGATGTGCTCTAACTCCTTTTTTTCATTTCAATGCAAACAATTTCATAAATTCCAATGTTGGGAGTGCGATTTTATATTTTTCCTACATAAAAATTCAAAAGATAAGCAAAAAGTTTGTTCGGATAAGAACATATAGCATCGCGGAAACCTTGAGTAAAGAAATGTCATCTTTGCAGTTCGAAGGGACTTCGCTATAATGCAAGTTTAAAGGATAAAACCTGAACTTCAGAAGGTAAAATATGTGGTGCAGTTACAATATTATTGAATATAAAGACCCGATGAGGAAAACAAGTCGTAAAATAAAACGAAAGAAGAATAGCTAGTGTGATGATTTATATATGAATCAGTGACAATGTTCTGGATATGAAAGCATACAAACACCGGCTATATAACTAGCCTAGAATACAGAGCTAAATTTCCAGAAGTAAAACCTCGCTGTTTTCTCCAGAGATTTGGTCAATAGTGCAGCCAGATTATTTGCTGAGAATGACCAGAATCGCAGAGCATTAACAGATTCAATAATTTCCCAATTAAAATCTCAATGTTATCTCTCGGAGGTGAGTTTACACTGCTCATCGCATGAAAGGAACCAGCCATCTCATTTCTGCGCCATTTCCATGTGACAGATAATAGATTTTCTTCCAGTTCTCTTCTGTAAATGCCTCACGTTGGATGAGTCATTGTCTGCCACAATCAGAAAATTTCACACAAGTTAGTACTAAACAGTGATCTTCTATGGCCACATAAGATTCAATGGCTCATTTTAGTTATAATCAAAAGTCTAATAATGGGTCATCTGCATATTGACTTCGGATTGTTTATACCTCTTTCAACTCTGACCACGGTAATCAATAGAAAATAACTTTAAGTTAGCCTAATTCAGTTGATTATGCGATCAGGGAGGGAACATGGAGTGGGCTATATTGGGACGTCGGTCAGTTCGGTCACGACAGTCAGATTTTGACCAATACAGAATTCTTCTTGACATAAGCAAGTTGATATACTAAAATTATCATAAGTATTAACTATCTATTATTTTTTAAGGGGTGTGCCAAGTAAAAAATTATCCCAGCAAACAGCACCTCTCAGTTCTTCTTCCTAAAATTGAATTAACTATGCTTTAGTTTAAATAAATGCAACGTAAAGCTTATAGTACTACATGGAAATATTGAGATCCACAACAGTAAAGTCAAATGATTACTTTAAGTAGAACCATGTTTTATTAGGCCCTTAATTTAAGGTTATATTGCCCCATTCACCTAAGTGATGTTTATTCTTTTGTTAACAAAGAGAAACAGAGTCCAGATTGTCAAATCGAAGAAGGTTTTTAGTACGGCCATTCAAAAGGAGCCATATTGCAATATTAAAAGCACCTTAGACGACCCCACATTTTTATTTTCTGCCAGCAAAAGCAGTTCGTTGGCAGCATGGAGCCATGGATACCCTCTCACTTTCATTAAATTGCATGCTTATACGTGCTTGCTGGTCTTTCTAGATATGTTTGCAATTGGAATCAATCCCTAAATTTTAAACATTGAGTAGAGCATTCGTCATCTTTCTTAAACAAAAATGAGGAACAGGTACAGAGCTTTACTCTGTTTAATTATTTCACAACCTCCACCTACCTTTTCCATTTTAACAATTGCTGATAAACCTCGGGTTACACCTAATTAATCTGATATTCTTTTATCACCCTATTAAACAGTTACTATGTCTTCTTTTGCCTGTAAGGTTAAGCAGATTGTTGTGGAGCTTAGTCCATATTTTCATTTTCCTATCTATGTAGATCATATAGATGTCTAGACTCCTGAGAAAATCAAACTTAGTGTCCAAAATATCAATAGCAAACTTTCTCATTCTAACTGGTAGGTAAA
Source organism: Nicotiana glauca (assembly GCA_026770625.1). Taxonomy (NCBI): domain Eukaryota; kingdom Viridiplantae; phylum Streptophyta; class Magnoliopsida; order Solanales; family Solanaceae; genus Nicotiana; species Nicotiana glauca. The sequence continues at coordinate 29,879 of MU770447.1, read as the reverse complement.
TCCCCTCCACATAAAACACAAGCATACATGTATCTGATTTTTCTAATGGTGTCATTTTAGGTTTAAGTTCATGTTGTTGCGGAAGCCAAATGTATATAGTGTGAATAAGTCATAACTACTATACCAAAAATTATGACAGCCACCAAATAATAAATAAGACAATAAAA
>MU770447.1:12826-25682 GCA_026770625.1 Nicotiana glauca | reverse complement strand
GAGGTTCGGCTAATTTTGCCTACTACTCGGACACAACCAATATTTTATTCCACTCCAAAAATACAAGTGAAATAATACTAAAGACAGAAGATACAAATGTCTTAAGAAGATAAGAAGGCAAATGAGAGGTGTGTCTAAATCTTAAACATTAGGCCTTCTTTTATAAGGAAAAAATCCCCCCCCTCCCCAACTTCACTTCCCAACCGATGTGGGATGGAACTTTTGTCAAACTTCAACACATGTCTCCATGGTCCTTAATTAGAGACATAACTCATGAAAGATCTACGGCCAAAGTCCATCAATATTTAGGCAAGCAGCTATATGTTTACTTAGTTATGCCACCACAACCATAATCAGGAGAAAAATAAATTAAAAGATCAATCAAACAAACTGTAGTTAACGTAGAAAAGGGAAGAATAGCCTAGTGGGAAGGGCTCTCCACCTCCAACCACGCAATTAGGAATAAGAGCAACCATTGAAACAAAAATCTTTGGCTCCTGGGAAGGGTAGTCGGGGGATTACTATAATCTTTTAACAAAATTGGCACACCTATTTTGTAAAGTAATATAGCTCCTACATTCCAACTTGGTATACCTTTTTGATGATGCACAGGTATTTAGCAAGAAACTGAAATGCTTTAATCTCTAAGCATAAAGTTGATTCAGAAATATGTTTTCAAAATCCATATTTTGATACATTATATTATTTAGGGACACACTATAAAACCAGAAAGGGCAGTCCAAGCTGAAAGACACATTTTAGAAGACTATAATACACTACACAGAGTAGTAGCTTTTTCTGATAGGATAAAGGATGTCACAAGACATAACAAGTTGATAAGGATCATATAAACATAACATTAGCATATGCTTCTCAAGGTTCCGGCACATCAGATACTTCGGCAGATAGCTAGAGAAAATAAGGAAAGAACGAAGCAGGACATATCTGAACAGTTATGCCACAACAGCCATGTAAGTGCTGAAAACATACTACAGTCCCAACTGTCATTACTCTTTCCATAGGTTTGTCATAAAAAGGGAAGTTTTGCATTTGCCGCACAACATTACTGGCAGCAGTTACTTCACTAAACACAACCCATGGTTGTCCTCTAAGTTTGGGGGTCTTCAGCGCCACTATATCCGCAATCCTCCCATACTTAGAGAACAAGCAATAAAGAGACCTCTTTAGCTCTGCAAAACAAGAAGAAATCATTAGCATAAAACAAAGGTCATACACCCACCCTTCTGGAAACAGCTCTAGTAATACCCACTAAAAAAACAATGTAAGAACAAATATATATTATTTATTTTAAGAAAAATTGATGGAAGGAGGTAAACATAAGAACTAATAATTGTATTCTTTATTAATTTCTAAAATACAAAAGACAAGCCAGAGGATGTTTGGCATTTTCAGTAATTAGAAAAGAGAATCCGTTCAAAATGGCTCCACCATCAGTATACATAACAAACTCCAGGCACAACATAAACAAACAGAAAATAGCATTTGAAAGCATAACGAGCAAAAGAAAAATAGACAATCAATGATGTAATTATTAGAAGACCATTTCTTTATACAGTATTACATAAGAGTTGCATGTTTCATTGCTCGATAGAGCACTCATAGAGCAAATCGTGAAGCTTTCTCCTTGATAATTACATATCTTTCTTGCCAAGTTTAACCCTCAACGCAGAGATTATAATATAGGTTTTGTGACGAATATGTAAAAAAACTTTTTAAAAAAATGATCACCAGAAAGCTGGATGAACATCTAAGAGTATTTTGCCCTGATGTTCATGAAAGGACTTTGGGGAGAAAAAAAGAAGAGAATATCATGCAGGATTCATGAATGTTGCAAATCAAGTAGAAAACCAATAAGAATAAAAGTAACTACTTATCACACATTTTAAAGCCAAAAGAACCTGAAAATACCAAAAAATTCAATCTAACTACCTCTAAGTATGCATAATCAAATAACAACAGTCAGTGTGATTCCCTCCTAACAAAAATACTTGCATTAACGGCCAAACTTTTTCAGTAAAGCACATGCCAGATTGTCGAAGTAAACCATACCTACATGCTTTTATATCGTCCTTCGATAATAGAACACATTACAGTTCGGAGAACCGCAAGTTTCTAATCGTGTAGTCAAGAGACGGCAAATTCATTGAGCATAATTTGATCAAATTACATTGTCTTTCAACTGATGGAACTACTGAACTAATATATTAACATTGTACTTACCAAGTTCTAGTAGTTCACATATATATAGTGTGTCCTCTAACACATTCTATTCCAATATTGCAGAAATTTATATTTTTAAGGCAAAATTGGAGTTCTGTAAACCTCACACTTATCCCCACCGCTAACATACTAGGGTTCAAAATATCAGCTAACAAACAACTGAAATTTTGCAGCTTTTAACAATTACTGATTTCTTAACAAATGTATAATTTTGCTAAACCCTAGCTTAAATCTTGAAATAATAAGAGAAAAAGAAAAAAGTTACCTTCTTTCTTGACTTTCTTATTTAAGTTCTTAATGTGAATAGTTTGATTCGGTGGTATGTCTCCTTTAAGCATCATTACCGGAGTACCTTTCTCTAGCTGTATCACCTGCTGTTTTTGTGCGCGAGAAAATTCGAAGAGGTTGGAGTTGCAAGAGAGGGAATACTGGCGTAAAATTAAAAGAAAATTTCGCCTGGTCAATCAAATATAGCCACATAATCACCGGTCAACCATATTTAGCCACTACTTTAGTGCGGTAATATTTTGTTGATTAAAATACCCCTACTTTTTTTATTAATTTACGCGTCTTCACCTTAAATTCTTCTTTTAGCAAAACTTAACAAAATCTTCCGGCATTAATTTTCAAATTGAGTTATTAGGAAAATTTTTATCGTCAATCTGAAATTCGAAATATTAGCAAAATCTTTAGGCGTTAATCTGTAAATCGAGGTATTAGCAAAATCTTCCGGCGTTATTTTGCAAATCGAAGTGTTAGCAAAATCGTTCGGCGTCAATCTGCAAATTGAAGTTTTAGCAAAATTTTCGTCGTCAATCTGCAAATCGAAGTAAGTTCTATCTATTATTTGTCTGATTATTTAAATTACTTCTACGATCAAGAATTCAAACCATAAAATTCAAAGTATCAGTAAAAAAATTTAATTTTTCGAATTTTTTGATTTGTTTTTAATGCTTTAATCTGTGTTATTGTCTGATTTTCTCAATGTAGAACATAGCGCCAGTATAATTTATTGGACGTTTCTAAATTAATATCTAAAGCGAAGATATTTCCAGCTTATTATACTGGAAATCTCATAAAAAAGCATTGTAATTCACTTGAAATATGTTTCGTTAATGTAGATATTATGTCATAATATAATTGAGTTTTGTTTGAATCCAGAATATTTTACGGGACATCACGTGTCTGTAAGCTTTTCCTCCAATATGTTATACTGGATAAGTTCTAAGACTAGAATATTATTGAGTTTTGTTTGAATCCAGAATATTTTACGGGACGTCACCGGTGTGTAATATTTTTCTCCAGTATGTTAAACTGAATAAGTTCTAAGACAAGATATAATTGAGTTTTGTTTTAATCCAGTATATTTTATGGGACATCTCATGTGTGTAAGCTTATTCTCCAGTATGTTATACTGGATAAGTTCTAAGACTAGAATATAATTGAGTTTTGTTTGAATCATGTATATTTTACGGGACATCACCTGTGTGTAAGCTTCTTCTCCAATATGTTATACTGGATAAGTTCTAAGACTAGAATATAATTGAGTTTTGTTTGAATCCAAAATATTTTACGGGACGTCACCTGTGTGTAATATTTTTCTCCAGTATATTATACTGAAAAAGTTCCAAGTGTAGAATATAATTTAGTTTTGTTTGAATCCAGTATATTTTACTGGACATCACTTGTGTGTAAGCTTATTCTCCAATAAGTTATACTGGATAAGTTATAAGACTAGAATAATTGAATTTTGTTTGAATCCAGAATATTTTACGGGACGTCACCTGTGTGTAATATTTTTCTCCAGTATGTTATACTGAATAAGTTCAAAGACTAGAATATAATTGAGTTTTGTTTGAATCCAGTATATTTTACGGGACATCACCTGTGTATTAGTTTATTCTCCAGTATGTTATACTGGGTAAGTTCTGCACAAACTAGAATATAATTGAGTTTTGTTTCAATCCAGTATATTTTACAGGAAATCACCTGTGTTTAAAATTTTTCTCCAGTATAGTATACTGTACGAGTTCTATTTAGACTAGAATATAGTTGAGTTCTATTTAGACTAGAATATAATTTACTGGACGTTTCTAAATTAATATCTTAAGCGAAGATATTTCCAGCTTATAATATTGAAAATCTCATAAAAAATGCATTGTAATTCACTTGAAGTATGTTTCGTTAATGTAGATATTATGTTATAATATAGTTGAGTTTTATTTCAATCTAGAATAATTTACAGTACGTCACCTGTGTGTAATATTTTTCTCCAGTATGTTATACTGGACGATTCTGTTTTTAGACTAGATTATAATTGAGTTTTGTTTCAATCCAGTATATTTTACGGGACATCGCCTGTGTATAAGCTTTTTCTCTAGTATGTTATACTGGATAAGTTCTAAGACTAGAATATAATTGAGTTTTGTTTTAATCCAGTATATTTTACGGGACATCACCTGTGTGTAAGCTTATTCTCCAGTATGTTATACTGGATAAGTTCTGCATAAACTAGAATATAATTGAGTTTTGTATCAACCCAGTATATTTTACAGGAAATCACCTGTGTTTAAAATTTTTCTCCAGTATGTTATACTGGACGAGTTCTATTTAGACTAGAATACAGTTAAGTTTTGTTTTAATACATTATAATTTTCGGGACGTAAACTGTGTGTAAGCTATTTCTCCAGTATGTTATACTTGATGAATTCTGCTTAGAGTAGAATATAATTGAGTTTTGTTTGAATACAGTATATTGTACGGGACATCACCTATGTGAAAGCTTATACTTTTTCTCCAGTATATTATACTGGAAGAATATTATATTTTTAAACAGTATAATTTTTTGATATCTAATTATTTGGGTTCACTAAATACAGGATGCATACAAATTTCTTGCTTATTGCGTTCGATGGCAAATGGACAGTAGATTACAAGTACTTGGATCATAAAATGAAGCTCCTCCTGATAAATGATGGGACTTCATTTGAAGAATTCCTTAGAAAAAATTCTAAAGTTATAGAGCTTGACAACAAAAAGTTTCAAGCAAATGTATGGCTTAATATCAACCTAGGTACTGCTAAGGGTATAGAAGTGACAAAAGATGAAGATCTTATTATGTGTATGATTCTTTTAAAAAATGATCCATTTTATAAAGGTTCCAAATTTGTTGTTGAAATATCAGAAAAACCAGATCAACAACTACAAGGTAATGCAATAATGGAAATTGATAATCAACAATTATTGCACAGAAACATATGATCCGAAAGAGCAAGTGATTGTGATATCTCAAGTAGAAGAAGAGCAGGAGAATACAATTTATGATATTACAATGGAAAAAGAAATTGTAATTCCTGTGGAAGATCAGCACATTGAATTGCTACAAAGTATCGAAGGAAGAAAAAGGAAAGAAAAAGGAAAGGCAAAAGAATCTCCATCAATAATATTAAAGGAAAATGCATCACTGGATGATGTAAAACTTGGGTCTGTTTTTCAAGATAAAAATATCATGATTAGATTTTTTGCTTAGCAGCTATAAAGGAGCACTTTGAGTTCTATGTTAACAGGTCAAGTAACATGAGATACTCTTTGGTATGTACTGATGAAAAGTGTGGTTGGACTGTTCGAGGTTCAAGAATTAAGGAATCAACACTTTTTAAAATAATTAATTTCAGAGAACACATGAGTGCTTAGTTGATATTTGAAAGTCAGATCAAAGGCAAGCAACTTCAAATGTGATTAGAGATTACGTGATTGACAACTTAAAAGACATAGCTACTGAGGTAAAGCCTAAGTTTGTCATTTCAGAGATGAAAAGAGCACATGGAATTGATGTTGGTTATGGAAAAACATGGAATATTATTCAAAAGGGGTTATCTTTGTTAAGAGGAACAACTGAACAGAATTATGAGCAGCTGCCATCATATTTGTATATGATGGAACAAAAAAATTCAGGATCATATACAAATATTATGAGAGATGAAGAAAACAGGTAAATTTCTTATGTATGATAAGCTTTCTTTCCTGTAAATTATACTGGGTGAGTTCTGTTCAATCTATTGTATTTGATTTTGTCCAGTATATTATACCGGATGTTAGTGGTTGTCGTCCAGTATTGTGACGACCCGGCCCTTCGTCACGTGAGTTACCGCCCTGTTTTTCCCATTGTATGCTTAATCATGTTTCAATATGTATACTTGGTGAATTTGAGTTAATTCGGGTCGAGTTTGGTTGGAAATGGGATAATTAGTCTCTTTAATGAAGGATTAGTTTGGAAAAGTCAACTGGATGTTGACTTGTGAGTTAGAGGGATCGGATGTGAATTTCGGTGGTTCTTTTAGCTTCGGGGGATGATTTGTGACTTAGGAGTGCGATCGGAATCGAATTTGGAAGTCCGGTGTAGAAATAGGCTTGAATTGGCGAAGTTGGAGTTTTGGCAAATTCCGGTTGATAGGTGAGAGTTTGATCCGACNGCATTGTTTGACGTGTTTCGAGGATTGGAGCAAGTTTGTATAAGGTTGTTGGATGTGTTGGTGCTTTTGGTTGAGGTCCCGGGGGCCTTGGGGTGAATTCAGATGATTAAACGGAAGTTGGAAGCTTGGTGTTGCAGCAGATCCTTAAGCCTTCTACTATTTCCGCATCTGCGGAAAAGGAGCCGCTTAAGCGGTTTTGTAGATGTGGTGGGAGAGCCGCAGAAGCGGCCAAGGGAAACCCAGGAGGATTCCGCAGAAGCGGAAGTCTGGTCGCGTTAGCGGGTCCGCAAAAGCAGGGAAATCATTGCAGAAGCGGAAGATGGGGAAACGCAGCCGACATCCTCATACCCGCTGCAATCGCAGCACCTTCCAAACTCTCTTCTTCTAGAACCTTCGCAAAAGGCCCACACCCGAACAAACCCAATTTCAGACCCGACATGAAACCCGACAACGTCGCTATCGGAGCCAAAGGCGCTGAATCGCTCAATAAGGATCTTCGTGCACGCGCTCTCAAAGAAGACGAGAAGGATGAATCCCTTAATATCGGTCCAAATGGTCGTCCCTTATTCACTTCCGCAGCTTCTATTTCACAACTCACCAAAAAAGACACGTTTACTTACCTGAAATTCAGGTACATTTAGCTCAAATTGTATACTTTTGATATGTGTTTATACTAAATTGCTTCCAATTATAACAAGGATTTAAGTTATATACACTTCAATTGTTTTTACACTGTAAATGAATTTTAACATGTGATAGCAGGTTAGGTACCATTTAATCATATTACCAATTAATGCTTATGAAGAGATTTACATGTAATTATCTAATAAATAACCTGATTGTGTTAATATTTTTCACACAGTCGGTGCATAAAACTTAAACTCTTGTAACAAAGGTATATTAGGTGCAGTGGTACTTGGTACACGTGGAATAAAGCTTTGGATTCACTTTGTTAGTAAATTGGTTTTTGTTTGTACTAATGAAAATGGTTGTTTTAGGCGGGAGGAACTGGAAAGTGTTCTGCCAGAAGGATTACCAAATGGGATGTTGAAGGAATTTGGTGACTCAATGAGAGATGCATTGCTAATACGGCAGAGTTTTCTGGATCTTCGAGATCATTTTAGAAGTATTATTGATCCTACAATGCAGTCTAATGCTAAAGGTGCCTGTAACGACCCGGCCGGTCGTTTTTAAAATTTACACCCCGATCCCCTATTAACTGCTTCCCCTAAGTTCATTTATGCTACTTTGGTTTGCCAGATGTTCGGTGTTAGGATTCGGATTGTTTTGGGACACTTAGTCCCTAAATGAGAGCTTAAGAGTTGAAAAATGATCCGTATTCGGAACAATGTGAAGACGACCTCGGAATGGAAATCTGATGGTTCCGTTAGCTCTGTTAGATAATTTCGGGGTTGGGAGCGTGTTCGGAATGTAAATTGGAGGTCCGTAGCTCATTTAGGCTTGATATGCCTAAGTTTGAATTTTTGAAGTTTTCGGTCCGATAGTGAGTTTTTGATCCGAGGGTCAGATTTGGATTCCGGGAGTTTCTGTAGCTTCGTCATGTCATTTGGGATGTGTGTGCAAACTTTTAAGGTCATTCGGGTGAGGTTCGGTTAGGTTTTTGATCGAAAGCGTATTTTGTTGGAATTTGAAGTTCTTAGGCTTGAATCTTTGATTTAATTGGATTTCCCGTGTTCTTTTAGGTGTTTTAAGGATTGGTACAAGTTTGAATGAGGTATTAGGTAGTATTGGTACTTTTGGTTGAGGTCCCAGGGGCCTCGGGTGTGTTTCGGATGCTCAACGGGCAAGTTATGGAGTTGGGAAGAAAAATTTTACAGCAGGCTTCTGGTATTTTCGCTTCTGTGGCTTGGGAACCGCAGAAGCGGAGCCGCAGAAGAGGAGCCGCAGAAGCGGCTAGGTAGCCACAGAAGCAGGGCGTGGGCTCAAGGTCAGGTCCGCAAAAGCGGACGAAATTCCGCAGAAGCGGTATCACCTCAGCGATCCATAGACCGCAGAAACTTAAAATGGTATGGTAAGTGGAAGCCGCAGAAGCGGCACTTTGTCCGCATATGCGGGACCGTAGAAGTGGTCCCTTGTCCGCAGAAGCGGAAATGTCCGGACAGAAATATCAACTTCGAGGGTTTAATCTCATAAGTTAGAAAAACTCAATTTGAGCACGGGAGAAGGCGATTTCGAGTGGGGTTTGAAGAGAAAATCATTAGGTATCGTTTATTTGATCCCTTTTCATTATATTTCATCATTATATAGCTAAATACATCATTGGAATTCGAATTTAGGATCAAAACTTGGTAAATTTGGGGTAAAACTTCATAGACCAAACTACTGGGTTTTGAGGGGGCATGTGACCTCCGATTTGGGAGATTTTTATATGGTTAGACTCCTGAGAGTACGAGGGTTCTAAAAATGTAAAAATTATTTGATTCCGAGACGTTGGCTGGAGGGGCATTTTGGTTATTTTACCTATTTTCATGCCCTAGCTTTAATTTTAATAGTGGAATCAGTTGTTTACAATATTATTTATGATATGTAATTGTATTGAATAGATTTGGGCCATTTGGAGTCGGATACTCGTGGCAAAGGCATCGTTCCTTAGTTAATTTGGCACCGGTTCGAGGTAAGTGGCTTGTCTAACCTTGTGTGAGGGACTTCGTCCTTTAGGATGTGATAATTGGTAATTGGATGCCTTGTACGTGAGGTGACGAGCACGTACTTTAGCTAATTGTTGAAACCCGAATTTTTACTTACATACTTGAATTGGATTTTCTTTCATATTTGCTTTATCCTACTTGCTATTATAGCCTGTGCTAGTGTAGAAGAGCATGTCTAATTGACCCAAATTGCCAAATTGCTTAAATTGCCTTAACTGTGATTACGTGGAGCATGATAGGCCAGTACTATTTGTTGCCTTGTATTGTTGTACTTCAATTTCTTAATATTTCTCTGATTTTGGTTGATTAGACTACGGGACGGTATCCCGGGAGATCCTCGACACAATGATGATTAGACTACGGGACGGTATCCCGGGAGATCCTTTGATATTGATATGAGAGTTGGACGACGGGACGGTATCCCGAGATATCCATTGGACAGTTGAGGAAAGGGCTACAGGACGGTATCCTGGGAGACCCTCGTTGGCATTCTTGTTGCAATGTAGCTGTGTTTACTCTGCGTTTCTGTTCTGCCTTTGTAGTATTATTATTTCATGGAGCTGTCTCATTACACTGCTGCGTTCATTAGTTTTCGTCAGATTTCTACATTGTTAATATTTTGCTGCTATATTATTTTTGCCTCAGTAGAGCCCTGACCTTTCCTCGTCACTACCCAACCGAGGTTAGGCTTGGCACTTACTGAGTACCGTTGTGGTGTACTCACGCCTCTTCTGTGCATGTTTTTTATCATGTGCAGATTTAGGTTCCTCTATGCAGGCGCATTATCAGTAGCTGCAGAGAGCATTTCGGAGACTTGAGATATATCTGCCGCGTCCGTAGACCGGAGAGTCTCCCTCTCAGTTTACCCTTTAGTTAGCTAGATGCTATTCTTATCTTCCTTGTTATAGACTTTCCGAATGATTATAGCAGTGTTATGTATTATTCTTAGCCTGTGCTGCCCGTGGGTTTCCTGGTCTCTGGGATGGTTTTGGAATTAAAAGTATTAAAGTGTATGTGCCAGGCGGCAACTGTATACATTACTCATGTTATTTAGTTTTTGATTACAAATTTCGCAAATGTTGTTACTTCTGCAATGTGTTAGGCTTACCTGGTCGTGAAGACTGGGTGCCGTCATGAAGTGTTCACAATTGTTGAACTAGGGTCGTGACAAAGCCTTATTTATCTATTTGGTGTAACATGTGTTCAAGGGTTTATTATCCGTGTTACTTGAATTATGATTGCGGAAAGCTGTATTTGTAAGGACTGATGCGTAGTTTGGTTTAATAGAGTAAGCATACTTGCTTTTGTAGAGTTCTTTGTTTTGCTTTGAATATTTAGTTTTGAATTTGGATCAAAAGAGACCAGAATGGTTACACGTGATTTATATAGTTGAACCCAACAAGTTTCAAATCGAGGCATAGTTGATTGATTGATGGAAATTTAGGGTTCACGAGTTTGTTAATTTACTGTCACCGTTGCAAAAAATTTGTTAATTTACTTTCAGTACTAAGTGTTTAGTGGAAGCTTTGGTTGAATGAGTATGGCTGAACTGATTGAAGACGGTAAATTGGAGATATCAGCATCAATTTGTAAGGGTACCTTCGGTAATATAAACTCCTTAAGAAATCAGAATCAGTTGGTTGCACAAATTGGTTTTATGTGATGGAAATATTCACTTTAAAGTCTTTCTTAACAGTTTCCTTTAGTGTGAAGATTTTTTGATGACTTGATCTACCAAGAACCTAGCTTTCCACATTGCTTTTCATATTTTTCAAATTAAATGCTTTTCATTTTTCTTAATGTCGGAGCAAAATTCAATGTCCTCAAATTTGAAAAACGAGTACACGAGTAGGAATTTATATCACAGTTATCACTCATTTTTTTTCTCTTCCTCAATATCTGCACTAGTCTACAGCTAAAGCTGCCATTATGTCCCTTCTTTTGCTGCCTGAAGTGCTTACTGAAGCATCAAAACGTATTTGATTTCTGTCATTTCAGAGCTAAATCTAAGTCTCTGTCATGGAACTCATAGATCATGTTGCAGAATAAAACTGCCCTTATGGTTACCAGATTTCATGATTTCCCTAATAAACTGTACATATTAGCTTCAGTTGCTTTTCTTACTTCTCTATTCCCTGGACATAGTTTCTTCCCCTATGGATATCCTCCCTAAAGTTGTCAAAAGACTATGCAGAGACCTGGTGAGAGGAGCGTTGTGTTGCTGACACCCTTCAACTGGTTTATGTACTTGAACAGTGAGTCACCATTAGGAGAAATAATTCACGAAGTTCCTCAACTTGCAGGTCACAAAGCTCGAAAGCAAGTTGTACTAGATGGGCCTGTAAGTTGTGGAATGAGTATTGCCCTTGAAATTCTTGTTCATTGGGCGCGTGATGAAGGTTGGCTAGTTCTTTACGTTCCAAAAGGCCGAGAATGGACTCATGGAGGCTTTTTATATAAAAATCCTAAAACAGGATTATGGGATACTCCTGAGCAAGCAGCAAATATTCTCCAGGCAAGAATACTGTACTTTTTCTAATATATGAGACTTATGATGAGATGAATTCCATGTGATAATTAATATTATTATATTTCGGTTGGAGAGGTCCTGGTGTATATTTTAGTTATCTAGGTTTGTAATTGAGGAAAGTTTTGGCACCAAAGCTTTTCTCATAGTGGTAAGAGCGCAACTTGTGATGTGTGGGTTAGACACACATCACCTGCCACAAACCAAAGCCTAGTATTTAACCGGAGAAGGTAGAGGGATGGGCCAATTATTCGATGAGCTTCGAACCGTACCCTCGGTTATAAAAAAAATAAGAATGTTTGAGGAAAGTTACAAATTGCAATGTTGATAGTGATTTAGTCTTGTTTACGGATTAAGGACTCAAACTTGGTTTGTGTTCTTGAGATTAAGCTCTGTATCATGGTACGTGTATTAGGGTTGTTTTATTTCATTGAAATTTCAGGAAAGTTTCAATCTTGATAGGGATTTAGTCCATTTTAGTATTTACTGCTTAAAGGTTCAAACTTGATTAGAGTTTTTCAGATTAAGCTCTGCTTCGTGGTATTTGTAGTTCGGTTGTTCCTTCCGTTTATTTTAAGTTAACCTTGTGGATTTTTGAGGAAAGTTCCAAGTTGAGAATGTCTTATCTTGTTCTTGGTTTAAGAACCAATCTTGTTTCAGAATTTTGACATTGATTCTACTGTTGAATGCAACTATGTTTACTAATGGTGCTTTGCTTTCCTGTTTAACAGAAATGGGTTCAGTCACATGGTTATAGGCCTGATCAGGCTCTAATGTTGCGGAAATGTCTTTACGGGAATAATATAAATATTTGGGCACAATGCAGTGAGGAACTAGAAGGTTTATTTGCTTTCCCATGCATTTAGTCTTGCTGTCAAAATTTTTGTGCTGAAAGTGTTGATGATTTTATTGCGTTTGGAAAGAAAAGGGTTCTGAATTTTTCGCTT
>MU770447.1:0-10105 GCA_026770625.1 Nicotiana glauca | reverse complement strand
TTGAAGGATATTTTGACAGCGTCTGATGGAACTAAAAAGGTGGACATAGCTTGTGCCATATGTAGAATTTGAAATATTTTCATACTTAACTATCTGTGGTGCCATTTGCTTGGTTTAGATTCATCATTTAATGCATAGAACTCACAGGATTTTACAGATGTTATTCAAGTTGGAAGATGGTCTGGTAATAGAAACTGTTGTGATACCTTGTGAGAGCGGCAGGAACACCGTCTGTAGATCTAGTCAAGTAGGTTGTGCCATGAATTGTCAGTTTTGCTACACTGGCAGGTAAGCTTTAGCAACCTTTTAGCCTTTTGGTTGTTTTCCCAATTTACAGCTCCTGAAGTGGCTCCCTTCATTTAAGTACATGAATCTACTTTGCAGAATGGGTCTGAAGAGAAACTTATCTACATCTGAGATAGTTGAACAGGCTGTTTTAGCTCGAAAGTTATTATTCAGTGAAGTTGGCCCAATTAGCAATGTCGTGTTTATGGTATGTGTATGATATATTGATTTGCTGCACTGAGCATGTTCTCATTTTTCTATACGTACCTCCTAAAATATTACCAGTATTACCAGTTATTAACTTCTGGAATGCTAAATACTCTTGCTTGATGTAATGTGGCCGGCTTTGCTAATTTTTCAAATCCTAGCCTCTTCACTAACATTGCCAAACCCTGCCTTCTTTGTGGCCTTTCCTAGGCCTATTATTCATTTGGCTCCCTGTGTTCAACTATGCAACATGGTTGACTGGAGCTAGTCCTTCTCTTCCACACTAATATTACAAAATCTTGCCTGAGATTTTGGCTCTATGTTAACAAGATGCCAGAATAAAAGACCTTTCGTCCCTTCTTCCTTAATTCTTTTCCTGTTTTCCTAAACAATCAAGCAAGTGTTTCCTTTAAAAAAAGTATGATCAAATAACTGACTACGGGGAATGGGAGAACCACTTCACAACATTGAGAATGCCATAAAAGTGGCAGACATATTGGTAGATGAACAAGGGCTGCATTTTAGTCCTCGGAAGGTCACCGTTTCTACAAGTGGGCTTGTGTCCCAGCTTAAGCGCTTTCTTCGCGAGTCTAATTGTGCTTTGGCAGGCTGTTTGAATGCTACAAATGATGAGGTATTTCCCTTGAGCAACTTAATTCTTGGGATGAAAATGGATAAATAAATAGCTTCATGTTTTGATTCACACTAATAAAATATTGCAGGTCAGAAGCTGGATCATGCTAATTAACCGCAAATTTAACTTGAGCTTGCTTCTTGGTGGAACACTAAGAGAAGAGCTTCAGTCAAAACATAAATACAAAGTTCTGTTTGATTATGTAATGCTTGCTGGAGTTAATGATAGGTACATACCTTGTTTCATTTCTACAAGATAAAAACCTAAGTAGTCCCTGATATACATCGATTGACTTACTTTAGTCCCTAGTGTATCTCTTGAACATAAATTGTCCTTTATCTTTGTAAAAAGGGGTCACTTTTGATCCTGTCATTTGGGACACACTTAAATTAACCGAACTATAAAATGGTATCTGGGCAAACTAAACAAATAAAGAAAAGGCAAAAAACATATTCTTCTTCAAGCTTTCTACTGAAATATGCTATAATTTCTGCTATTTGTTTGGTGTCAAAATCAGTCTTCCAAATCTTCACCATGGTTGTTTCTTAGGTTACCTGTTGATCCATCAGGAAGAATTTTCCCTCAAATTTTAAACTTAGATCCATTTTTAAAGCTCCCAAAAATATCCAGATATCTAGAATACGAATCATTCTCATCCACCTTTAACTAAAGATAAGCTGCCAACTTTCGAACATAATAAGACTTCTCTTCAACTTTTTTGCAATTTTTTAACTCGTCACCCCTTCCCTGGTCTTCCAATAGTGACCGGGAATTTTGTCAGTTCCGAACTCTCGCCCCTTTCATGTTAGAGATTCTTTGAGTTTCTCTTGAGATTTGAAAACTGCGTGTCTTTTTTATGTTTCCAATTTGTGGTTGAAGAGAAACACGGATGTTGGCTTACTTCCATAGCCCCCTCTCCCCAGCCACATCTTTTTTTTCAGAATCAGTTGGCTTGCTCAATGAAGTAGAATATGAGACTATCTTTGTTTTCTGTATCCTTTAGATTCTCATGGTTGAAATCTTATTGCAGTATTGAGGACGCAAATAGACTAATCAATCTTGTCCAGGGTATTCCATGCAAGATTAACCTGATTTCTTTTAACCCTCATTCTGGATCCTTCTTCAAACCTACCAAAAAGGAGAAGATAATTGAGTTCAGAAACATTCTTGCTGAAGCAGGATGTGTTGTGCTTCTGCGATTGAGTAGAGGAGACGATCAAATGGCCGCCTATGGTCAGCTAGGTAAATCAGGCGAAATCCAAGCTCCCTTGCTCCGAGTGCCTCCTCAGTTTAAAGCAGTACTGGAAGTTGCAGCGTGATTTGGCTGCTATTTTGCATGCATGCTCATTCTGGTCCGTCCAATATGTGACACAGTTTCAATGGTGCATGCCTCTTTCGGAATACAATCTATTGAATCTAGTCTTAAACATGCTTGTGCTCATGAAATCAACCACTCTTGTCCAAGTTAGAGAGTTTATACACGTACTTATAGGCTATGTAACCTCTATAATTTTGTTTTATCTCGAATTTTTGAATTTGCAATCCAGCATGTTACGAGGGTTTGGGATTAGAAGTAGCTTTTTAAATTTTTTGAGTGCAAAAATTTAAAGTGCTTCTGATTGAGGTAGATTGTCAAAGATGTAGTTTATATCCTTGAGTGTTATTACAAAGATCTTAGTAGGCAATCAAACATTATTCCGTTAAAATTAAAAAGAAAAAAGAAAAAAAAAGAAATTGAAATCGTCAGGGTACCATGAGCCATGTTTCCGTGGTTCCTCATGACATCTGGTTTATAAATATTTTTATTATTAAATTATTATTACTTAAAGATATATTTTGATCTCAATAATCACGTGTGGTTGGATATAAGTGTCTTGAGACCACCATATCACTACCAAAACACTCAATTCTCAACTGCCATCAGTAAAACAGGAACCATATAGTCCTTTTCTTGTAGCATCAGTCAACCACATCGATCATTTCTTTCTCCCATGACTATCCTTTTTTTTCAGTTTGTCTTAACCAATACGCAAAGATCGAGAAGTTTTATTTTTTGTCTCATACAACTGATACTATTTGTATGTGGCTCTTTTTTGTCTATAAATTTGTGGATCCTAATTTTACACTTCTGGGTCTACAAAACTATGAGACAAAAAAGTTGCCTCATACAACTACTGTCAGCTGTATGAGACACAAAATAAAATTTTACCACGAACATCCCTTCCAATAATCCCAAATCTTTTTCTTCCTTATTCCAAGTCCTTATTATTTCTGTCAGCTCCTTTTTCATTTTGTTCTAGTTTTTCCTAATTATAGCATGAGTTTTCTTCTTTGATTTTGAAAAAGGAAAGAATTTTTTATTCAGCACTCATTGATTTAATTAATCCTATTTCGCATTGCATTTGGCTCATTTAAGAGAGAAATACTCTTGATATAAATAAAAATTTATTCTTAGAACTCGAATTCTTAGAAAAATCATCTTATTTCTACCTTTGTAACTCAAACTTCTTATTTCATCGTTGAATAACTACTGGAACAACCTGTTGTACAAAAATAAACTAAAAGAGTAACAATATGAAAACATGAGTAAATTACTGATAGGAAAAACAAGAAAACTTTTCTTATTTCTTTTAGTGTATCCGGTATGACTTATGAGGTCTCGATTAACTAGATAAACACTAAAAGGGTGTCATAAAAATGAAATTACTCATCCTGTATTATAAAAATAAAAACTTGTGAGAGTTATGAATATGAAAGGGTAGGAGTTGTTCTTCTCGGAGGCATAAATATCACAAATTAATATATTCATAATCACCCATTATTATGGTTCGAGTCACCAAAGGAGCAATAGCTCCAACAAATGGGGATGATAGGGGATTCAAAGGGCAAGAATCAATTCTTCAGTAATTATAGAACTCCGTATAAAAAATGGTTCGAATCTCCCTTTGATTAAGGGAGTCAATGTAAATAGTAAAGAGTAGGTGACAAGTAAGGAAAGAAATCATACACGGCTGGAGTATAACAAATAAGGAAAGATTTCAAAATAGTGCCAGTATAGAATATGTAATTAAGGCTAGGTTCATAAAGTTTTCAAACTAAGAAAACAAGTAGTAAGAATTAAGTAGCAATGCAGACAAGGCAAGGGAGAATTAATTAAGGCAAGCAACTAATCAAATTAAGTAGAAAGGTAGGAGTCGGGGGGCCAAAGGAAAATGTTCAAATCACACCAAGTAATAAGGAATTCAGAATCAATCAAAGAGAAAGTCATACAAAAGAGTCAGCATGTTTAACATATAAATAGAGCAAGACATGGGTAGTCAAGAACTATAATTCCAGCAAAACATGAATCAGTGAGAAAGATGCAAGATAAATACAAACACATAGAATTGGTGTAAGTCTAGGTTGAGAAACTCAGTAGAAGCACAACAAGGTAAGACAGTCACAAGAAATCACAAGAACTCAAAAGAAACATGAGAATCAATAAGTCATGCTAATACACAGAAAACAAACGAAGAACCCTAAAAATTAGGGTTTTTGACATAGGCTAGTTAGGGTCAAGGAAGAACTCAAAAAAATCAGTCAAAATATATAGACGCAGGGGATTAAGCACTTAAAACCAAAAAGCGTTTTGAAGAAAAAGATTTTCTGAAACTCTAGTTTAGGAAGATGACTAGCCACTCGAAAATCAAGAGATTTCCCATAAAATAGTAAAAATAAGTTCGACCCTTCTCAGATTTGTACAAATCTAAGAAGTTTAAGAGACGAAATTAGGGTTTTCAGTAGAATAACTCGAATAGAGGAGAAAAATTAAACAAACATTTTAAACATACAAAAATGAGAAGAAAGAAGCGTTCTGAAAAGGTGTTTAGGAACCCTAGTTCGAAGACGAAGAGTTACGTTAGAAAATCAAAAAAACCTTTGAGGAAAACAACAAAAGTTCATAATATACACAGATCTAAGGTAGATCTAAAAGAAATCGGAAAATATTAAGAGTTAGGGTTTCAAAGAACCCAGAGAAGATGAGAAAACCTTAAAGGGTTACCAGTTTTAGCCGGAAAAGTCATAGATCTTACTCGAACGGCCTGAGGTGGCCAAAAAATGGCATGAAGATCCATGGGTAGGAGTTAAACCGCTCCAGGTTCACCTGAGGACCTTAGGGTAGTATCAAACCGATGCGGGGTGAAGCAGTGGCCAGGAGATGATGAGAGGCCATGGTTTCCGGCGAGAGAGGTGGCTGGAGAAGGTGGACAAGGTCCATCCGAGAGGAGGGGAGAGGAGAAGGTTCTAGAGAGAACCAGAGATATAGAAAAAGAGATAGAGAGACTGGTTGAGAGAGAATGAGATAGGGGAAATGAGAGATGGGGGTAGTCATTAGGGTTTAATATGGTATTGAGGGACCTGGACCGTTGATTAGAATTGATCAACGGTCCAGATTGGATCGGGGAATGGATCGGGTATGGTTTGGGTTTGGGCTTGGGTTTGGTGGGTTATTTAATTGGGTTAGGCGCCCGATTGGATTTATGCTATAATTTAAATAGGGAGTGGCTAATTGTTAAATACCCAATTAAAATTAGATAAATAATTAATAAAAATAGCTAATAATTAGATAAAAATAAAATTAAAGATAAATAGGTAAAATTAAGGTAATTAACTAATATTTAAAATACAAAAGGATCGATTATTGCATTAAAATAGCATAAAGTGTATAATTAGGCTATAATTGCAAAATTATTGTAATTATAGTCAAACAATGCCAAATTGGCTAATTTGTAAAATAATTAAATCCTAGTAGGATTAAAAATGATATGTTGAGCTAATAGATACTTTGAAATTACTTGTAATGTAATTTATGAATAATTATTGGATATAAAATACTGAATAAATTGGAAAATAAATAAATTAATAATATGGAAAATTATGGAAAAGTATCAATTATTATAAAAAGTAATTTTGAAGGTATATATGCAAAATTTAAAAATTGTTTGAGGAAAAATTGGGTATCAACGGTAACTGGCGAACTTCATCTAGAGCTGAAGTTCTTGTTTTTATATCTGGCGAACTTCAGCTCTAGAGCTGAAATTTTTGTTTTGTAACTCGCGAACTAGCTTTTGTTTTGTAACTGTCGAACTTAAGCTCTAGAGCTGAAGTTATTTAGTTCATTTGTAAAAACTTTAACACTATTTATGTTTGTTTGGGATCTTGGTCATCTGTATTTTGTTTGTAATTATGCAACAAAAAAAAAAGAAAACAAAAGTATGCACAAATCTAATAACTCATCATCATTCACTAATCAGTAAAGTCACTAATTTCAACAAAAATATTGCAACTGAAACTAACTTGCCTCTGAACTAATTGGTTACATTAACAAGTAACGTAGTATAAATTTACTATTACATAGCTTTGAAAGAAGAAAAAAGGGAATGATAATACAAGGGTCAAAATACAGATGACCAAGATCCCAAACAAACATATACACCAAGAATCTACTCATCTAATATAGTTACAACTAGTTATTTAGTTCATTTGTAATTATTTATAATTTATTTTTAAATAATCTGATAAATAAATTTATGAAAATCATCTCATGAACTGAAGTTCTATAGCAGCACCAGCAACAGTAGAAGAAAGAAGAAGAAGAAGAAGAAGAAGAAGAAGAAGAAAACGAAGGAGGATAAGGAGGAGGAGTAAGGGGGCTGAAGTTATTTAAAAAGTGAGTACAAGTTAAAAGTTTTTAAAAAAATAGGTATTGATTAAATGGGGGTGACCAAATAGGGCGCCCCGTGCAATTTTTTCATTTTACAATGCTAGCTTAAAGAGCATAAACTCGACCAAGCATAAACAGGGTGATGTGCATAGATAGCCATTAATAGCATATGTCTTTATTTTTAAGCCACTGTTTTAAATGTCTTTGTCTTTAGCCGCTACTTTAATAAACTTTTATCTGCCTGGATGAAAATAGCCATATGTTAAAAACTTATACTGTAACGACCCGACCCGTCGTTACGGGAGTTACCGCCCCGTTTTCCCTGTTTTATGCTTTTATATGTTTCATTATATGTGTTTGGAGAATTTAAAGTAATTTGGAGAGAGTTCGGTTAGAAATGAGACAATAAGTCTCTTTATGAGAAGGTAAGTTTGGAAAAGTCAATCGAATGTTGACTTATGAGTTAGAAGGCTCAAAATGGATTTTCGATGATTCGACAAGTTTCGGGGGATGATTTATAATTTAGGGGCGCAATCGGAATTGAATTTGGAGGTCCGGTGTAGAGTTAGGCTTGAATTGGCTAAGGTTGGATTTTGGCGAATTTCGGATGATAGTTGAGATTTTGATCCGAGGGTCGGAATGGAATTCCGAGAGTTGCAGTAGCTTCGTTAGGTGATTGTAGATATGTCTGCAAAGTTTCAGATCATTCGGAGGTGTTTAGGTCGGGTTTTAGATCAAATGCAAGTTAAAGAAGTTTTAGTTTAACTTAGGTTTGAATCCGTGGTAATTCGATGATTTTGATGTTTATGATAGTATTTTTATGTTGCAAGAAAGTTTGAATGAAGTAATAGAACATATCTGCGCATTTGGTTGAGGTCCCGAGGGCCTCGGGGTGAATTCGGATGGCTAACGGGGAATTTTGAACATGAATAGTGCAGCAGAAATTTGCAGAGAAATTTTACTCTATGCGATCGCGTAGGTATGTCTGCGATCGCATAGAAGGTTCTGAGGGGTTGGAGATTTTTCTCTATGCGATCGCGTAAAGGTGTCTGCGATCGCATAGGTCGAGGAACTTGTTCAGTGCGGTCGCGTGCGTGTTAATGTGATCGCGTAGTAGGAAGAAGCAGAGCTATACGATCGCATGGTCTGTTATGCGATCGCGTAAGAGGATTTTCAGGGCCTGGATTTTTGGTCTATGCGATCGCAATGGTATTGATGCGATCGCATAGAAGGGTCGCCTGGACAGAACAATTTAAGGGTTAATTTCAGTCGCGACCCACATTATATTTCCACCATTTTTACTCCGCCAAGAGAGCTTTTTGAGCGATTTGAAGAGGGTTTTCAACGGGTATTGCTTGGAGGTAAGTCTCTTGACTAGAAAACACCATTTTATGGAAGAATCAACACTCAAATTCATAAAATTGGGTAGAAATTATGAAGAACTAGGGCTTGGATTTTTAAAACGAATTTTTAGGATTTGAAAGGCCATTTGAACTCCGTTTTCGATAAACTTTATATGTACGGACTCGTGGCGAGACGAGGAATCTGTTGGTATGATTTTCGGAATTTTTCGAGAAGTGGGCCCGGGGCTCGGGTTTTACCAACTTCGTGAATTTTAATACTTTTCGAGTATTTTTGATTGGGTTATGTTTCTTTAACCCATATTTATGTATTCGTTGTGATTTTGATTAGATTCGACGCGCGAGGAGGTCGATACGAAAGGAAAAGGCATTGCGGACCATTCTACGGCCGGTTAGAGGTGAGTAGTTGGTGTATATGATGGCCTGAGGGTTTGAAACCCCGGCTTATCACATTGTGACGCTATTGTAGGGCGTGACTCGCACCCCATGGCAGGTGCGGGATTGGTTATGACTGGGGATTGTGACTTGGTCCATCCCGAACAAGAATGTTTCTATATTGGCGACTGATACGCAACCTGTATTGATTATATCTGGGCTTATTGCCATGTTTGGGGCCTTGTGCCGATCTGTAGCATCCTCAGAGGATGAATATCATTGTGATAGCTTGCTTTGTATAATCATTGATCTCAGTCCCGTGTTTAATCACTGTTATGAAATGCTAAGTCACTTTTCCTGAAGTAAATAACTAAAGTATATTCTTATTAATGAATTGGAAATTGGGAAAGTAAATTGAAACTGTTATGTGACTCATATGCATATTGTGGACTGAGTATGGATCGGGCTGCACGCCGCAGCGAATGTTATGATTATATTGCGCTTGGGCTGAAGGAGCCCCTCCGGAGTCTGTACACACCCCCAGTGAGCGCCGTCGACGTTAAATGGATCGGGCTACACGCCGTAGCGGTCATGTGCATTGCATTGCATTCATGCATTGTTATTTACTTGTGCTAGCTGTTATTAGCTGTTGTCGTTGGTTCGTAGTAAGGTGTCGGACTGTTAGATTTAGCTTTACTTTGTGGCATTTCGTGGATTTCTTATCTTCAGACATTTTATATGCTTATTACTCACTGAGTTGGTAGTACTCACCCCTACTCCCTGCACCTTGTGTGCAGATTCAGGTACACCGGAGGCTTAGCTGAGCAGTCTTTGTTTCCAGAGCTTATCAGAGTTGTTGAGGTAGCTGCTTGACGTTCGCAGGACCTGACTACTCTTCCTATTTCAGTTTTATTTATATATACATTCCCAGACTTGTGTATTTTTGTTCAGATATTGTTATCCAGTTTGTTTTAGAGGCTCTAGACTCGTGACCCCAGATCTTTTGGGAATGTTTTTATCAGACTTCGTATTTCTCAGTATTATTCTTCTATAAATATTGGGTTATTGTTCTAAAACTATTAGATTCTCTTTAAAATATTGGTTTTGAGGTTTACGGTTGATTTGGGAACGACTGTTGGTCAGGCTTGCCCAGCTTTAGGGTTGGGCGCCATCACGACCGGGTTTGGGTCGTGACAAGTTGGTATCAGAGCCAAGGTTACTAGGCCTCGCAAGTCATGAGCCGGTTTAGTAGAGTCTGGCGGATCGGTACGTAGACGTCCGTATCTATCCTCGGGAGGCTACATAACCTTTAGGAAACAATTCACTTTCTTGGAATTCTTATCGTGCGTATTTGATTCAGCTTGAGATATAACTCTTGAAATTCCTTCCACACGTCTGCATGCGCACGCGAGCGCTCAGTAATATATTTGCCTTGATGGCTGGCGATTCCCCGATCGAGGGGCGAAATGTAATCTCCGTGAGTTCTTGTTGGGCCAGTCTGGAGGACGTGAGGCCGAATCTTTGCCTATGCATGGAGCA
>MU770444.1:21332-34660 GCA_026770625.1 Nicotiana glauca | reverse complement strand
GGGGGGGGGGGGGGGGGTCCTTTTATCATTTGAGCCTCGTTAAACATGGTCTCAGTGAATGAAGGCGACTCGAAAAGGTCTATCACACCGAGTATGTCCTTCGGGGCATTGCCCACTACTCGGGATTAGTAACTGTATTGAAAAAATGCTAGTATGATTATCCCATGCAAGTTCATTATAGAGATACAAACCCTCAAAAACATAACACACCATTCTAGATTATAGGAGATGGAGTCCTCAAATATCGAGGTCGATTATGTGTTCCTAATATGGCAGGGTTACGCCAGTAGGTTATGAGATAAGTAGTGAGAGAGTAACCTAGAGTTGTGTAGCACACCTCGGTAATAATAAGCTGAAGTAAGTGTTATAGTACAATACGACCTACCTAGATGCACTAAATCCATAAGGATATATAACCAAGGCTAGGAAATAAATATAGAAATAGTGGTACGTTCGACAAAGTACCAAGAGAAGAACTTCAACATAACTATATATGCCCTGAGGGACATCTTGTCATAGTTCTGTATATGTTCACAAAGTGAGGCCAAGATTGGGTAAAAGCTGAAGGAAAAAGGAGAGAAGAGTCACATACGTGCACATACAAGGACAAAGTTATATATACTGCATGTAGAAGGTAGCCATAGTTACGATATTGGAAGAATTCCGACCACGAGTCATGGCGTGAGAAAGAGGCATAAAGGGGGAATCCCCTAACCTTTGTGTCTATTCATAGAATAGTTTCCTAGATGGCAAAGGACAATATTAAATTATTCATAAGAGCCATTTATAGGTTATGAGAATGAGAAGTGCATCAGTCAACATTCGAGGGCGAATGTTCCAAAGGGGGGAATGATGTTACACCCTATATTTTTGTACATAAAAGTACGTCGTAAGTCAATTGATGTAAACTTGAAAATGAGATCCTCTTTGAAAGTATATAAAGTGATTTAACGATGTTACACCCCATTTTTGCAAGACTTTAAGAGTTAAAATTTGGGGACGAATGTTTATAAGGGAACATGTTGTTACACCCCATACTTCAGACGTCACTGTCCTTATAGGATTATCTAATGTAAGGTCAAAAAGGACGAAATCCTTCTACATGATAAGAAAGGTTTATCGAAGTCTTAAGTAAGTTAAGACAAATATGAGACTTGTTAATCATGATTTTAAAGTCATGATATTACTATATATGATGTTTGGATCTAAAATATATAGTTTGGGAAAAATCAGATTTTAGTTGCGAAAAAACCGACTAAGAATTTGCTTTGTAATGAAGCTTTTTGAGCAGTACATTTCCTGTGTTATATGAGGTCTTTTTGGGACATATTATATACCAAATTGAAGGTCTTGGGATCTAGTATCCAAATCTATTACCTGTTCATTCATATAACGTTCGAATAGAAAGATATAAGCATATGAAGAAGAGCCAATGATAGGGCGCCAAGTAACACCTTTTTAACTTTTTTAAAATGGGATATTTACTTCTCGTATCTCGTCTCTTTCTCCATTTTTCCAGAGAGAAAGAACAAATAAAACACCTAACATTATCCTTAAGCTTTCTACAAGGGATTCAAACAAGATTATCATCCCAGTCACAAAATCAAGTAGCGATAACATTAAAACAATCCCTATGACGTAAGTATCAGTATATTGCCTCTATTTTTCTTTGTAGTTAGAGTTTTGGAAGGTATTTAATAGTTAATAAAATGCCTACTTTATGCATTTAAGCTTTTAAATATCAAGAAAGGTTGATAATTCATTTCCTAATAGTTAGAACTCACGGAACGGTGATCGAAAGCCATGGTTCGAGTTATTCCCGAAAGTCATGAGTTCGAGTTATTTGACTTGTAGTGAACTATTTTGTGGGCTGTTTCGTGTTTCTTTAGGGCTGTCTATTTTGATGACATTTAAAGGATTTTTAAGGATAAATGGTGTATAGAAATACCACATAATGGCTAAATAATGTATTAGTCATCTTTGTAACACTTTCGAGATGTTTGACACTACTATAGTTGTTGTTTTGGGTATGAATTGATTGGGGCGTGTTGGGCTGTTTTAAGCTAAATATAACATGGATTTTGAATTGCATCCACCGTAGGAGGTAATTATATTATGTTCTTATATGTTCTTAAGGTTATCTTGATGTTGATTAAGTTAAATGGATAAATTAGACATGAACTAGTGAATAAAGTTACAAATTGAGGATAGTTGGAGTTGTGGATTGGTTTCTTTGTTATAAATATATGGTATATGGCTGGAATCATTAATAAATAACTTACTTATTATGTTAATGATACTATTAAGTTAAAGTAAGAAGTCTATAGATATGGGGTACACGGATTCCAATTGGAGCTTGCCGCTCGTCGTAAAGTAGTTGTGACTTCTTGTTGTTATATAGTGTCTGTTATTGATAATTATGTATTGCTGGATTGTGCTGGTCATTGTTGTTGGTATATGGTACTGGAGGAGGCTATTGTTATAGGTGATATGCTTCCCAAATTTACATAAATAAGCTACTAATTTAAGTTGCGGACTTAGCCTTTACTCAACACTGATTTTGAATCTCCTTATGCTATAGTAGATTGAGTTGAGTTGTTTCAAGAATTTCTTGGAAGGTATTAAAGACTAAATGGAGTTAAGGTATGTTAAGGCTATACCTTTTTTTGGCATGATCCATATGATACAAACGAAACGAGAAAATATACAAATTTCATAAATGACTCTATTCATAGAAGTACTAGGGGTGCCTATGTTCTTGATTCCCCATATGTCTATTATTATATCTTCTGTTCATAGGTCTCAAATAAAAATACATAAGTTGCTAAAGTTTATCCGAAGACATATTGATCTTATGACATTCCAAGTGATCTTATTGACTTACTTCATTATGCATTGCATTTATTTATACATGTACATTGATCTATGACCATATGACATTATATACGCCTATATTATATGTATATAGGGTATTGGAAAATATTATGGCATTATATACGCACCACCACCTGATCAGTTGGTACACGTTGATGATTTCATGCATAGTGGCTGAGATGATATGATGGGATGCTCACAAAGGCTTGATGACGTTATGTACACATATACCTATGCATGGTATCACATTTATACACACATGCATGACACTATAAAATATTCATGATTCACAGAGCTATTCAGACCTATAAGTTGAGTTCTTTACTCCATGTTTCTTTCATGTCTTTTTATATACTGCTTTCATGCCTTATATACTCGGTACTTTATTTGTACTGACGTCCCTTATGCCTGGGGATGCTGCATTTTATGCCCGTAGGTCCCGATAGACAGGTTGACAGTCCTCCTAGTAGGCTATCAGCTCAGCGAAAGGTATTGGTGCACTCCACTTGGTCCGGAGTTTTCTATTTGGTTAGTATGATTTGGACATGTATCGGTTGGTATGGCGGGACCCTGTCTCGACCTTTATGACATTTATGAGCTCTTAGAGGCTTGTAGATGGATTTCATATATATAGACACTTGTATGACCTTGTCAGCCTATGTTTTAAGTATACAAATGATCATGTATGCCTTATAGGCCCGTATGTTATAAATTTCTATATCATGTTGGGTCGTCCTATGTGTAGTATTCCCTTGTGTTTTATTCTGGTTATCTCATGACGACCCTTCTGAAACATTTACCTATTGGATCAGGAGACTTGGTGGGGGAAAACCTCAATACTTGATGGAGGCCTTATTGTGACGTCCTTGGATAAACCTGCAAAGGGAAACGAAACAGATAAGAATCCAACAGCACAAAAAATACCCAAGTATCACTCACTCAGGAAAGGAAATCTCACCATTAGAATGGGCCTCCCACGGGCCCTTCGAAAGTTCGCGCATGCGCACTCAAAATATGGCTTTTGTTACACAATTCCCTTGACCTACTCCTTGAGTTGAGGGACTACATTCGGGACCCGAGCAACAGCTGCACCACCAACAAGCACCGATAAGAAAGAAGGAAAATAGAGTAAAATAAAATTTTAGAAAAATGAAATTTTACTTACGTTTTGTGTTCCACTTCTTGGGGAACGGAATGCACTCTGTTGGGATCAGGTCCGAGGTTCTCACTTGGACCAAACGGCCTAGTTAGTCTCAATCTCGATCTTCATCGATGCTCGAGAACGGGGCTTTACTATCCCCACGCGCAAGCTTAATTAGTCCCTCCCCCTACCCCACCCCCACCCCAAAATAGTCGGGGATTGTATAGGCACATGAGGTGGTCGACGGTGAACGAGAATCCATCGATCTTGCTCATAAAGAACCGAAAGAGGATCATGATTCTCCAGAATGAAGGGTGAATTTGACCGAGGCGTACCTTGTATCTTTTACAGAAGTGAATAATAATCGGGTCCCATAAGCCCAGCGTAAATAGATAAGTGTAAATACTTAAGTATCCCTCGACATGGGTGGTGATATCTTTATCGGGTCCAGGAACCACCACGTGATTATCAACCTGCAATCCTTTTTGACCGCGGGGAGGATTTCTTCGGTGATTGAGCACCCGTATCTTAAGACCTTCTCACATCGGCCGAGTACAGAGGGAGGTTTTTTAACCTTGAAATCGGTGGTTACCGAGCACCTAGCTGGTATAAACATGCTCAAGAGGGGTTCCGCTACTGGTTCCTCGACAATTGTACACGGAACAGTCTCCTCAACAGCAGGCCGCGATGTAGAAGGAGTTTCATTTTGGGATTTTTAAGTCTTCGCCGTTTTATTTTAAATTGGGGATAAAAGAGGAAAGAGAGGGAGTTGAAAGAGTACACTTGATGGTTCTCACAAAGATCTCAAAAAACCAGAATACAAGTGCTAGAAAAAATAGAGATTTCTAAGGAATAAGGGTATGAGGTTTGGATGTAAAGTTTGGATGAATGAACAAGGGGGTATTTATAGTTTTCAAACGACAGTTCATATCAAGGAGTGGCCAACCGAAAACTGACAAGAATTTAATTCCATTAAGACGTGACATACGAGATGTTTCGTTCATTTTTGTCATTTCTGACGCGTGGTATTGAGGTGAGAATCAGAAGCATATATCGTTTCTCATCGTTTACTCTCCGAAAAATAAGAGGACTATCTGTATACAGTAGGAATCGGGCTCGGCTACGACATGATAGATCTTGCTCGAAACGTGAGGTACTGAAGATCGACCCCAAGTCCAATCGAGCCAAAACCCAAAATCAGAATGTCTGTCCTCGAGAACAGTGAGTCTATGATCCTGTAATCGACCTCGACCCTGAACGAGCTTGAGGAAACATTGAAAGCGTAACCAATAGAAGACCGAAATAACTAAATGCTGAAATATCCGTGACCGGTCGGATATTACGGCGGGAATCTTGTCACGTATCAATAAGGAATCGGCAAATTAGTGAATCAAAAGATTTTTACCTTTTATAGAATTATACCTAAAGTAGGATTTTCCTACTATGTAAAGGCGGTCTGATTACTTGTAAAGGATATTGTAACACGCATACCAAAGTAGTATATTATTAATTTCTTTCTTTAAGTGTCACAACCCAAAATCCACTAAGGGTCGTGGTGGCGCCGGACACCTCTGTCAGGCCAGCCAACTAGATTATCAATTAATTCTACTTTTAATACTTTTGAAAATCTAAGCTTTTTTTCCCTTCCATTTTCATAAATAAAAGTTCACTACTTGAATTCAAATTTAAATAATAACAATTAGTACAAATCCATTGAAACTCATCCCAGAAACCCGATGTCACAAGTACATGAGCAACTATCGATAAGGAAATTAAAATTACAACATCTTTCTGAAATACAGTGAACAGGGAATAAATAATAAAATGTTGAAAGGAACTACACTGGCTGCGGGTTGTCTCGAACAATGTAGCTCACCTAGTCCCAGAGTTATCCATGCTGCTATGCCCAGCAGGCTGCTAGATGTGTATATACTTGTGCAACAAAAAATGCACAGAAGTATAGCATGAGTACGTAATCAATGTGTACTCAGTGAGTATCCTGCCTAATCCTGAAGGGGTAGAGACGATATGGCCAACTCCGACACTCACTAGAGGTCAATTAATAATATTCTATAAGTGCGAGAATAATCATGGATTTGTATAAAAGTTCTGATTGTGAAGCCAACAAACAGGTAAACACCTTCAACAATAAATCAAGGGCTTCTAAAGTCTGTTCTTTATTATCTTATCAGTTTATATCAAGCCAAATAGGGACGATTCCACATTTACAAATTTTCAAGTAACAGATAACCATGCGCAAATCATGCCGAGGTCGACGGCCCGCTCCAACAGAATGTAAATTGTGCACTACCGAGGTTCGAGCGGCTCGAATCATAGATGCATCTATTTTCACCGAAGCGTTCGGACCGTTCCATAAATAAATATATCCTGCTCGCGAATCATCCATACGATGCAGACACACATAAAATACATGCTCAAGTAGGAAATCAAGAGCTTATCGGGGATAATCTACCAAATAGACAATTTTTCTTTTTAACATTTCAGGGCGAATTTAATATTAAATCTCTTTTTAAATTCCTTTACCAATTCAAGGTGATTTAAACAATTCAAATTATCAATGGGTTCACAGTAATCCAAGTATAACATGTTTTTGGGTCCTAACTACCTGGACAATAGCATAATAGTAGCTACGCACGGACTCTCATCACCTCGTGCGTACGTAGCCCCCAAAAATAGGAGCACATAATCAAGTACTTCACCTATGGGGTAAGTTCCCCCTCACAAGATTAGAAAGGAGACTCACCTCGCTCCGAAGATCCACAATCGGTATTCTACATTCTTCCGAAGACATGCACCAACGCACAATGCTCCAAAACTAGCCAAGGATAATATAAATTCATTAATATATGCTCAATTATACTTTACAACCCAATTTATAACAATTCATAACCCCGAACGAAAAGTTGACAAAAATGCCCTCGGGCCCACGTGCCCGGAATCCGAAATTTCTCAAAGATAAAGGTAACCCATGACCTTAGGAACTCAAATATATAATTTTCTCTTAATTACATACTCAAAATCGTGGCTAAATTCCAAGAATATGATTTTTTAGGTTTTCCACCAAAACCCCAATTTTTAATCTAATTTCCCTGTTTAAATCCATGTACAATTGATATATTCAACTCATGGTGGTGGGGATAACTTACCTTGACATAGATGACGAAAATCCCCTCCTTGAAGCTCCCAAAAATCGCCCCAAGCCATGAGAAATATGATAGAAATGGCCAATTCCCGACTTTAAAATGATATTCTGCCTCCAGGGATTTCCGCTTCCGCGGAAAAATCCCGCTTCCGTGATCCCGCTTTTGCGGTCCCTGGGCTCAAGCCCTTTTTCGCTTCTACGATAGCTTAACTGCGTTTGCGGTTCCGCTTTTGCGGATAGAGGGCCGCTTCTGCGGTCCTGGGCTGCCTCCCTCCTAACCACTTCTTTCACGCTTCTGGGGGGACACTTCTGCGGTCCCATCTCCGTAGAAGCGGAAATACTAGCAACCAACAACTTCAACTACTTCCAAAAATCCATTTTCGATCCGTTAACCACCCGAGGCCCCCGGTACCCCAACCAATTATACCTACAAATACCAAAATACATTACAGACCTGCTCGTGGCCTCAAATCACATCAAACAACGCTGAAACCAAGAATCACACCCTGATTCAAGCTTTATGAACTTTGAACTTTTCAACTTCTATTTTCGATTCTTAAACCTATCAAATCACGTTCGATTGATCTCAAATTTTGCACACAAGTCATATTTGACATTACGGACCTACTCCAACTTCCGGAATCGGATTCCGACTCCGATATCAAAAAGTCAACCTTCGGTCAAACTTCTCAAAAACCTTCAAATTTCTATCTTTAGCCAAATGGCTCCAAAATGACCTACGGACCTCCGAATTCACTTCCGATCGCACCCCCAAATCCAGAATCACTATACGGAGCTATTCACAGTCTCGGGATCCCAAACAGACATCGATAACACTAAAATGCTCTTCAAGCCAAACTTATGAAATTTTTTCTAAAATGCTAACTTCCTCAATAGGCGCCAAAACGCTCCCGGGTTATCCAAAACCCGAACTGGGCATATGCCCAAGTCCGAAATCATCATACGAACCTGCTGGAACCTTCAGATCCTGATTCCAAGGCTGTTTACTCAAAATTCTAATCCTAGTTCATTCTTTCAACTTTAAGCTTCCGAAAGGAGATTTCTCTTCCCAAATCAAATCCGAACTTCTCGAAATCAAGTTCCGACCACGCGTACAAGTTATAATACCTGAAATGAAGCTGTTCATGGCCTCCGACTGCTGAACGGAGCGCTAGTACTCAAAACGACCGGTCGGGTCGTTACATTCTTTCCCACTTAAACATACGTTCGTCCTCGAACGTGCTGAGAACTGCACTGGAGTAGTCTGAAATCGTTGTTTAGTACCTCATGCACCTCCCTGTGCTACCACAACTTAGTTGAGCACATTAGCTCGATAAATTTTGAAGATATTCCCTTTTTATTCGAGCAAATAAGCCTTAGAGCCCAATTCCAACATCCGGAATTCTATACCAGGCCTGTTTCCAACATACGATCACTGTATCAATCGCTATACGCTATATTCAAACATGACTGCATAACTCTGCTGAATTCACACTTTATATCCCTTTACTCATAGGACCACAATAACATTTCTGTTTGAATTAATCGAAATTCCACGAATCTGATGCTCCGACTAAACCTCATGACCTACATAGGTTTTACTCTAACTATTACAATACCGCCACGACGGATGAGATGCAAAAATTCATAATCAACTGCTGAGTGAACCAATCATCAAGTCTATACTTCTGACAGGAAACATTATTACATTTTAAACCAAATAATGATCTTCGCTCCTTAATATACTCCGTATAATCAGATTGCACTGATCCAAAATCCCACAATCTCATCTTACCCAGTACGAACTGCTCGGCAATAAGCCACTCCGAATGCGATCACAAGTCTCATATGACGCCACAATGTGCCAATAGGCCACCAATACGAACACAACACAAATAGGAAATTGAACTCTGGAAGGAGTTACCTAACTCTCGCACTACTACGGACTTTCCTTAGAAAATAGGAAGCAGGACATATAAAATTAGCATATAGAAAACTACACTCATCATCACACTGTTGCGGCGTGCAACCCGATCCACACAGCATAACCATGGCGGCGTGCCATCCGATCCTCACAATATAACCATGGTGGTGTGCCACCCGATCCTCATAATATAACCATGGCGGCGTGCCACCCGATCCTCACAATATAACCATGGCGGCGTGCCACCCGATCCACACGTAGAACTCACATAAGGAGATACACATCGAGCTAATTTGCTCATTGCGATAAAATACCGAATCTAGGTCACAAGCATGCTAAGTGCATAATGCCATCCCTGAGGGGACATATAGCGTGATAAGCTACAAAACTCGAGCACAACTAAGGTGCGATATACAGTCTGAATCTCAAGAGCCATCTTGCTCATAATGCGACATTCCCACGCGGGTCCTCAACACATACACAATTTCTCAGGCCGTCTCACAACTCACATGACACGATGTATCACTTCATGAAATATCTGACAACGATATGACACCCTGACTACTCCATAAGGAGCGCATTACTGAAATGAACACAACTGGCCTGCTGTAAAGCCCAAATTCACATTTAAATCCATCCACCGACCTCAAGTCGATCCTGATCATATCAAATTAAGCCAATGACCTTTCAAGGGTCCATACTAATTCCCCACCTCTCGTAACACGACAACCATCATAACCGGAGTACAATCCACAACTCAAAATCCAAGTGCCCTCCGGGCACCCATTCTCAATTTAATGATCTCATCATAATTCTTCATACTTGGTTTATATCTTTAATCAATCAAGTGGCATCATGCCACATTTGTGCAATCTTCCTATGGAACACACTCCCACAATCTATCATAACAATTAACTAGGTCTGCACATCTAAACCATCGGACGCACTAACGCTGAAAAGCGATCCAGAATCCTTAACCAGGATGCAAAACCTCTTCCACAACACATCGATCTCAGGTGACGCGGAGGGCAATACCGATTTACTCTAATCATTCAACCACTTCCTTGCTCATCCGAGACCGTGACATCCTTGTCAACACCGAACTGCAACCTTGATCCTCACTTCACATTTCCATACCTCTCACCGCACCCAACGTGCCAATATACGATAGGACGCGATTTTTATCATAACTCCAAATTCATTAACATTTTAACAATTCATCATATACGAACTTTTCACTTAACTCACTTCATGAGATTCATAGAAACACACAGGTAAATTCCCATAATCGTAGAATATGCAAATCTGCAAGTAGTGGTCCAAGCCACCATAGCCCTTCTGGAATCTGCTTCCACATAACAAGCCACAATAGTAGAATGGTTTAGAATGTTATCAATTACGGCGGCTGACAAACCTCACATGTACCGCCATAAATCAAACGCATAACTCGATTAAGCCGAATGAACGGATCACATACCCAAACATGCCAAATTCAACTATGGCTAATCAATCCCTTTCTCTACCAATTTATCCTTGGTTGCTTTGGAAATAATACTAATTCTCTTCAACGCATAACATGCTCCCTCTACACTCAACCCGAGTGACCTTGAATTGTGAGACCATGCTGTCTCAAATCTCACGAATTACTTTACATTTCTCAAATGCTACACCACAAGGTAACACATCATAGAACATTCCGGGCACCTTCTCATAAACTGCTACAAAGCTTGATTCTTAGTTGTACTTATAGGCTTGAAATCGTTAAGCACCACACTTTAACTTCTGAAATCACTAGAACCATTATTGAGAGCCACCTGCTCTGACTTGGTCCCACATATAATTCACTCTGTAATTCTTATAATACACGAATACTCTCTCGCGAAGCACCCGATGAAATCACTTCCTCTGAAACCTGTATCTATACCAGGAATAATCCTGAACCTTTTTCCAAGTTCGAAAATGAGACCATAAGGCTAACCATAACACATCCTTAATAATTACTCCGCTCAATTTACTACTTATGGTCTTTTCTCGTAGCTGAGTTAATCCATCAATATGATAATAACGACAAATCACGCAAGCAGTTAATCATACAGCCTAATCATAAGCGGTGGGCTCTCCCACTTAGCTTGAAGCCATCATTTCACCATTCTTGAGTTCGCCCGACCTTTTTACCTCTTGTTGACATAACCTCGCGCCATAAGTTATCAAAATTTCTCGGAATCTTCCTGTAAATTCCCATCTTTTATATTCTGAATCATTAACCACACTCGCACGTCAGATCTCTTTGTTGAACAACCAATATAATTCTTTGCAGAAGCTTCGCGACCGCTAACCTGCTCACGGGGAATAACCCACCTAGGGGAATCACCTCCCGACATCTTCCCATGCCGCTGCACGGGGTACGTTCACTATGACACCAATAGCCCATCCTGAGTCCGAGCTCACCTTCCAGCTGCACAAGTCCATTCGCTCCTCGCGGACATCAGTTAAATGTGCGGCAACATCCTCCCAATTTCAGGGTTATGCTGCACCCTTCTCCATTTCAAGCAGCTCCTTTCCGCCATAGCAATCTTTTGCCACATAATAGCCCATACTTCACATCATACCCGCAGACTTCAACCACCAATCATTAAAATCCCCCCAATTCGATCCAAACTCGCTTTAGGCGCGTAGTCATCCTACTACCAAGCCCATGTGCAGCACCCACCACTCTCCCACTTTGGCGGAACTCATCTCTTTAATTAACCACTCGACCTTGCTCCTCATACTTGGCCTTCCAGAAGTTTTAAACGCCACCTGACACTTACCCACATGTCCTTCCTCATACTTTATCGCTCAATTGCTGCCTTAAATGAAATCTATCTTCGTGGCACTCGAATCCACCATTGCTGCTAACTTTAAACCTTTACAAAGGTCATCTTTATCGAGCCGTCAACATTAGAAATTCTGATTTGATCTTAAACCACCGCATCACGCGATGTCCGGCAGTTGTACCTCCAATATTATTTCACAATATCCTGCCATAAAAGAAAATTGTAGTAGATTATAACACTGGCAAGCTTAAAGCGTTCAATTAAGACAACAACACCCCCATATAGAGGAGAACTCCATTGTGTTTGCAATTACCAAGCCTCATTACTTCCACCAGCCCACACCTGACCATCCTTAGTTCGATTGACTTCCCTTGTCGGGAATAAAATACCGAATCCCTTGATTACACACTGAGTAAACCTCCCTTCATTCATTCACTTCCCCGACATGTGGGCAACACCCTACCATTACAACAACACTGTGGAATAATCGCTCATAAGCATCATGGCAACCTGTGCCTAGCCTCAAGGTTCTTAGAAGTTCTGTGACTGATTTAAAACAATAGAATATCCCTCCAAAGCACGACTATAATAGTCCAATCAACTGTACCGGGAAAATCACCCCGCACCACATTTGTAGTGCCATTACAATCCTTCAATTTTCAATTTATAACAAGCGCTTGCGTAAGATTGAGTAGGAAGAAATCAAAGGCATAAGCCTCAAAGGAATCGAACCGCACGAAAAGGAAATCAAGAAGGGAAGTACTCCTAATAGCCCTGTAGACTCCCGAGGATTAGTACAGACGTCTCCGTACCGATCCGCGAGACTCAACAAGACTTGCTCATGACTCGTGAGACCGACGGGAACCTAGTGCTCTGACACCATGTTGTCACGACCCAAAATCCACTAAGGGTCGTGGTGGCGCCGGACACCTCTGTCAGGCCAGCCAACTAGATTATCAATTAATTCCTCTTTTAATACTTTTAAAAATCTAAGATTTTTTTCCTTCCATTTTCATAAATAAAAGTTCACTACTTGAATTCAAATTTAAATAATAATAATTAGTACAAATCCGTTGAAACCAATTCCAGAAACCTGGTGTCACAAGTACATGAGCAACTATCGATAAGGAAAGTAAAATTACAACAACTGTCCGAAAAACAGTGGACAAGGAATAAATAATAAAATGCTGAAAGGAACTACACTGGCTGCGGGTTGTCTCGAACAATGTAGCTCACCTAGTCCCTGAGTTATCCATGCTGCTATGCCCAGCAGGCTGCTAGATGTGTATATACTTGTGCAACAAAAAATGCACAGAAGTATAGCATGAGTACGTAATCAATGTGTACTCAGTGAGTATCCTGCCTAATCCTGAAGGGGTAGAGACGAGATGGCCAACTCCGACACTCACT
>MU770444.1:7495-20166 GCA_026770625.1 Nicotiana glauca | reverse complement strand
GATTTTCTAGGTTTTCCACCAAAACCCCAATTTTTACTCTAATTTTCATGTTTAAATCCATGTACAATTGATATATTCAACTCAAGGTGGTGGGGATAACTTACCTTGACATAGATGACGAAAATCCCCTCCTTGAAGCTCCCAAAAATCGCCCCAAGCCATGGGAAATATGATAGAAATGGCCAATTCCCGACTTTAAAATGATATTCTGCCTCCAGGGATTTCCGCTTCTACGAAAAAATCCCGCTTCCGTGATCCCGCTTCAGCGGTCTATGGGCTCAAGCCCTTTTTCGCTTCTGTGATAGCTTAACCGCTTTTGCGGTTCTGCTTTTGCGGATAGAGGGCCGCTTCTGCTGTCCTGGGCTGCCTCCCTCCTTACCGCTTCTTCGACTTCTTTCACGCTTCTGCGGGGATGCTTCTGCGGTCCCATCTCTGCAGAAACGGAAATACCAGCAATCAGCAACTTCAGCTACTTCCAAAAATACATTTTCGATCCGTTAATCACCCGAAATCCACCCGAGGCCCTCGGGACCCCAACCAATCATACTAACAAATCCCAAAACACATTACGGACCTGCTCCAGGCCTCAAATCACATCAAACAACACTGAAACCAAGAATCACACCCCGATTCAAGGTTTATGAACTTTGAACTTTTCAACTTCTATTTCTGATGCTTAAACCTATCAAATCACGTCCGATTAACCTCAAATTCTGCACACAAGTCATATTTGACATTACGGACCTATTCCAACTTCCGGAATCAGATTCCGACTTCGATATCAAAATGTCAACCTCCTGTCAAACTTCTCAAAAACTTGTAAATTTCTATCTTTAGCCAAATGGCTCCAAAATGACCTACGGACCTCCGAATTCACTTCCGATCGCGCCCCCAAATCCAGAATCACCATACAGAGCTATCACAGTCTCGGAATCACAAACAGACATCGATAACACTGAAATGCTCTTCAAGCCAAACTTATGAAATTTTTTCTAAAATGCTAACTTCCTCAATAGGCGCCAAAATGCTCCCGGATTATCCAAAACCCGAACCGGGCATATGCCCAAGTCCGAAATTATCATACGAACCTGCTGGAACCTTCAGATCCTGATTCCAAGGTCGTTTACTCAAAATTTCGGTCCTAGTTCATTTTTTCAACTTTAAGCTTCCGAAAGGAGATTTCTCTTCCCAAATCAACTCCAAACTTCCCGAAATTAAATTCCGACTACGCGTACAAGTCATACTATCTGAAATGAAGCTGTTCATGGCCTCCGACTGCTAAACGGAGCACTAGTACTCAAAACGCCGGTCGGGTCGTTATATTAAGCTCTTCTTCTTCTGTATTTTGATATTGATCAAATTGCATCATGTTCAAGGGAGACTTAGTTTCCAAGACTGTAACTGTTAAAGTTGTGTGATTTGAATTGACTTTATCATTGTTCACTTTAATTGCAATTTAATTTATTGCTTTGTGTCAAATTAATCTATTTATCCTTAAAGTTACTTACAAATTCAATTGTCATCCGATTTTGAAGGTAAACAATGATGTCAGACCGTCAGAGTAACGTTTATTCAATTTTTAAAGGTAGGTGTACAATATGCGACATCGTGTGTCAAAACAAAATAGTAAGGCAAGCTAAACGTTTGAGTTTAAGGTTAACATATGGCTCATTACCTTTCTAAAACATAGAGGATTGGGCATATGCCATCATAAATTCCCTTTGTGAAAAAGGATATGGAGATGTTGTTACGAATTGACATCGGTAAGAAATAGGAGTATAAGAAATAGGAGTAGTAATTTGTTCACATGACGAGAACAAAGAGATATACTTAGAACTAAAGAAAAAGGACAACTTAGATAAAATAAAGTTTCAGCTGTAACAAGTGTATTAACGTACTGAATCCAACAATTCTTTGTATATTTAGCATAGGAGTACTGTTGTCCTGAGAAAGGGCGGAGAAATTCAAAGATAGTCCGATTTACAAGTGATCATTCATAAATAATTACACTTTCAAAAGTAATCGAAGTTTAGCCACTTTTCATGTAAAAATAAATCTGAACGAAAACATTGTTCAAACTCCGAAAAAATACCCCAGTATAATATACTAGAGTTCCAGTATAGTATACCGGTCCAGCATATCCAATCTCCAATATATTATACTAGAACTTTTCGCTTGTTGGAGTTCTAGCATAATATGGTGGAAGTTCATACACAGGTTTACCAGTCTCCATTATATTATGCTGGAATTTTTTGTGTTGTAGCAAAATAATGACTATATTTTAATAACTTTGCAAACGCGGACTATTTTTGAATTACCACTTCGAAAACTGGGTAGCCCTTACTATTTTTACAGAAGTGTTTCCAAACAGATCGTGTATACTTGGGCCAGTTCAGTTTAACGGCCCAGTTTGTACAAATCCGAGTGAAAAGGAGCCTGCTTGACGACTCCCTTGCAAAAATTGCATATAAAAGTCACAAATTAAAATAAAAATACATATGCATCCGTAAGTTATATGTCACTTAACAATCAGGTAAAATTTTACTTTTTTTGACTGGTTGGATTTGTAACCTCCACTTATTTATTTATTAGTAATAAAACTGGTAGGGATCTGCCAAACCTCCTTTCACCTAAAGGAGGTTTATTTGTTAAAAAAAAATAAAAAATTCACTTAACATCTCCACCCTTCGAAAATGTTGGGAGTTTTGAAGAAAATATACTCCTCATACCTTCTGAATACTTTAGGATTTAACTTAGGAATCGTAATACCTTTGGTCTATAAATTATTGGTAATTCTGATTTTAATCCTTATGATATATGAGTCAACTGTTGGATTATGGGTCACTTCATGTGGGCTGATCCGACCTGATTAGGAGAGATAAGTGAGAGAGGTTAAGGAAAGTTACCATTAGACCACAAATTCCACTAAATAGAACGTGCAAAAGAAAAAGAGGGTGAGTGGTGGATTACCTTCCTTAACTGCTATTACACTGCCTATTTATGTTAAGGAGAAAGCACAGAACTTTTAAGCGTAAGAATTTTCTCTGACTAATCCTTTCTACACGTAAAACATACATAAGTTAGGGCATCTAATTGGTGGAAGATTAACTTTGTTTCCTAGTGATTCAAAGTTCGATTTTGGGCAATTATTTCGGTGGTGAGTTCAACAATTCTTTTGCTGCGTTGAAAGGTATGCTAATATTATTCTCGATCCGCAATTATTAAACAACCATTGGCATCAGAGCCAGCGTTGTTTCTTGTTTCCTTAAACATGAAATAAATTGAATAGTTTTGTAAATTTCCTTTTTTTAGGTGCCGCAAAATTTTGGTGTTGTTTGCATCAAAGAAATTGGTTTATTAACCGTAAACATCACCCCATGATTTCTCTAGAAATATTATTTAGTAGCAGACAATTCATGTATATGGGTGCTAAACTTGGATTGGTTAACAAAGTTTTTTTTATGCCTTAACAGTGTGTTTGGTAAAATCCAGTTCGTAATTTAGATTTTGGTTTTTAAGTCGTGAAGTGCCATTTATGACTGAAGCACGATGGCGTCGATAATTGACAATCGTGTAGTATTAGATTGAAAAAAATCCAATTCGTTTATGGTTTTCTAGTCTAATTTCCTTTAGATTCAAGTACTATGGTTTGCTAATCTAATTTCTTTTAGATTTTAATACATATATTGACAGAATATGTCAAGTCAATATTAATATGAATGGTTGTTCATCTCTTGGTCATGTTTTAGTGATTGAACACATGGGTTCTACCTCACTAAGTATTGCATTCTTTTCCGGTATATAACTCTTACTTTCATAATATTAAAATAAGTTTAGTCTTAATCACTCAATTAATATTCTTTTACAAGTAATTGTGATATATGTTGTCACATTGGATGTTTGTAGCCATTTTTATTGTTTTCTTGGTCCTATTTTAGATCTGGCTGAACAAAGACAAGTTCGAATTACACCAAGTGGGAGTTCTCGATGTCAAGGAAGGAGACAACGTAGAAGGGTACGTCGTCGCAAGACTTATTTCTATAATGATTCAGACTCGGAGCCTGAAGTCCTTAGGAATGTTCCAAGGGCGAGACAAAATGAGTTAAAGGATCGAAGGGCTGAACGAAGGGAAAGAGAAAAGAAATTTAGGGAGTTTAAGGAATTTAAAATGGGCCCTGATGCTTCCATTCCTGAACATGTACACCTTTTTAGGTTAACAAGAGCTGAATTGGCTAATTACATAGAAATTACTGATTAGGAAGCAATAACTATTTTAGCAGACTCTCTTCGAGAGCCTTGAGGTGAAATGTAATGACCCGACCGGTCGTTTTGAGTACTAGCGCTCTGTTCAGCAGTCTGAAGCTACGAACAACTTCATTTCAGGTATTATGACTTGTACGCGTGGTCGGAATTGAATTTCGGGAAGTTCAGAGTTGATTTGGAAATAGAATTCTTATTTTGGAAGCTTAAAGTTGAAAGAATGAATTATGATTGGAATTTTGAGTAAACGACCTCGGAATCGGGATCTAAAGGTTCCAGCAGATTTGTATGATGATTTCGGACTTGGGCGTATGCCCAGATTGGATTTTGGATAACCCGGGAGCATTTTGGCGCCTATATTGGAAGTTAGCATTTTGGAAGAAATTTCTTAAGTTTGGCTTGAAGTGCATTTCAGTGTTATCGATGTCCGTTTGGGATTCCGAGTCAGGGAATAGCTCCGTATGGTGATTCTGAAGTTGGGAGTTCGATCGGACGTGAATTCGGAGGTCCGTAGGTCATTTTGAAGTCATTTGGCTAAAGATAGAAAATTGAAGGTTTTGAGAAGTCTGACCGGAAGTGGACTTTTTGATATCGGGTTCGGAATTAGATTCCGAAAGTTGGAGTAGGTCCGTAATGTCGAATATGACTAGTGTGCAAAATTTGAGGTCAATCGGACATGATTTGATAGGTTTAATCATCGAAAGTAGAAGTTGGAAGTTCTAAAGTTCATAAAGCTTGGATTGGGAGTTGATTCATGATTTTAGCGTTGTTTGATGTGATTTGAGGCCTCGAGCAAGTCCGTAATATATTTTGGGACTTGTTGGGGGTACCGGGGGCCTCGGGTGGATTCCAAGTTGTTAACAAATCGAAATTGGGATTTTTCGACAGTTGAAGGATCTGGTTGCTGGTATTTTTGCTTTTGCGATGGGTTAACCACAGAAGCGGAAAGGGAGCCACATAAGCGATTTTTGGTCAAGGGCTCGAGGACCGCAGATGCGGTCAATGTTCCACAGAAGCGGGACCGCATCTGCGGAAGACTAGTCGCAGAAGTGGAGGAGGGTGACTTGGAGTGGACCGCAGATGCGGTCAGAGTTCCGCAGAAGCGGGACCGCATCTGCGGGAGGCTTGGCGCAGAAGTGAGAAAGGGGTGGCCCAGAGAGGACCGCAGATGCGGCATTTTGACCGCACCTGCGGAACTGCAAAAGCGGTCAATGAACCGCAGGTGCGGAAATAGCTGGAGGCAGAAGGTTATTTTAAACTCGAGGTTTGGTCATTCTTCTCCCATTTTTCACTTGGCATGGACGATTTTGGGGAGGTTCAAGAGGGAATTTTCATCATCAATGACAAGGTAAGATGTCCTCACCTATTATGAGTTAAATACATCAATTATGTATGGATTTAAGCATGAATTGTGTAGAAAAACTTGGGGTTTGAGGGAAAAACCTAGAAATTATATTCTTGAAATTTAACCACGATATTGAGTATGGAATTTAGTGAAAATTATATATATGAGTTCCTAAGGTCATGGGTAATCTTTATCTTCGAAAAATTTCGGATTCCGGGCACGTGGACCCGAGGTTGTTTTGGTCAACTTTTCGATCATAGTTAGTAATTGCTATAAATTAGATTGTAATGAATATATGAGCATGTATTAATGGATTTGCGTAACCGTTGGCTAGTTTTGGAGCGTGGTACATCAATTAGTGTCTTCGGAAGGGCGTAGAATGCCGGTTATGGATCTTCGGAGCGAGGTGAGTCTCCTTTCTTACCTTGTAAGAGGGAATTGTCCCCATAGGTGAAATAATTGATTATGTTCTCCTAATTGCGGGGGCTACGTACGCACGAGGTGACGAGAGTCCGTGCGCAGCTAATGTTATGCTATTGTCCGGGTAGTTAGGACCCAAAAACATGTTATACTTCGATTATTTATGAACTCATTGGTAGCTTTAATTGCTTATATCTCCTTGGATTAGTAAATAAATTTAAAATGGAATTAAACGTCATTTTTCCTGAATTGTTAAAAGAGAAATTATTTTATTGGATAAATATCCCTCAATAAGT
This sequence comes from Nicotiana glauca, assembly GCA_026770625.1. Lineage (NCBI taxonomy): Eukaryota > Viridiplantae > Streptophyta > Magnoliopsida > Solanales > Solanaceae > Nicotiana > Nicotiana glauca. The sequence continues at coordinate 13,845 of MU770444.1, read as the reverse complement.
TCTTAATTGATTAATTGAGTATGTATCTCTATGTGTACCTGCGTCGCATGCATGATTCGCGAGCAGGGTATGTGTTTATTTATGGAACGGGACGAACGCCTCGGCAGATTAAATAGATGCATCTATAGGCACGCCGTCGACCTTCGGCAAATACACAGTTTATTTCTGTTGGAGCGGGCCGTCGACCTCGACATGATTTGCGCATGATATATATTGTTGCCTGAGAATTTTAAATGTTGATATTTCCTTTCTTGACTTGATATAAATTGATAAGATAATGAAAAAAAACCTTGAAAATCCTTTATTATTTGTTAAAGGTATTTACCTGTTTTTCGGGTTCGTGAGTTAGAACTACTATATAAATCCATAATTTCCTCACATTTTTAGTATATTGTTAATTGACCTCTAGTAAGTGTCGAAGTTGACCATCTCGTCTCTACTTCTTCGAGATTAGACATGATACTCATTGAGCACACGTTGTTTACGTACTTATACTACACTTCTGTGCATTTTTATTGCACAGGTATAAGTAACCCTAGTGGCCTACTGGACGTAGAGCGAGAATGATTCTAGGACTAGGTGAGTTGCATTATTCGAGGCGACCCACAGCTAGTATAGTCCCTTTCAGTGTATTGTATTTATTTCTTGTCCACTGTATTTCAAACGGATGTTGTATTTTATTTCCTTATCTGCAGATGTTCATGCACTTGTGACACTGGGTTTTGGGAGGATTTTTGGATTATTTAGTATTAAGTCTTTTATCGACTTTATGTTCATTTTTTGTAAAATTTTTATTATCTAATAGTTAACGTATAAGAAAACTAATTTCCGCAAATGCTAAAATTGGAATTTAATTATGCATTCTTGGTTGGCTTGCCTGACAGCGGTGTCCGGCGCCACCACGACCCTAAGTAGATTTTGGGTCGTGAAAATATGGTATCAGAGCACTAGGTTCCTAGGGTCTCACGAGTCATGAGCAAGTCTAGTAGAGTCTCGCGGATCGGTACAGAGACGTCTGTACTTATCCGCATGAGGCTGCAGGACTGTTAGGAGTACTTCCCTTCTTAATTCTTTTTCATGCGATTTGATTCATGTGGGGCTTACGCCTTTGTCTCCTTCCTACTCAATCTTATGCGACACGAAGCGCTTGTTATAAATCGAGAGTTGAAGAATTTTAATTGCACTAGGAATGCGGTGCGGGTGTTTCTCCCTGCGGGGTTATTTGAGCTATTATCGTCGCCTTGTGGAAGATGTATTCTTTTGTTTCGGCTCAGTAGCGGTACTTTTGAGAGCTCTGAGGTTAGGCACAAGTTCCCATGATGCTTATGAATGAATGTTGCGCAGTAGTGATATGATGGTAGGATGATTGCATACGTGTCGGGGCAGTGAATGACTTGAAGGGAGGTTAACTCAGCACATAATCAAGAGATTTAGTATTTTATTCCCGGGAGGGGAAATACAATCGAACTAAGGATGGTCAGATATGGGCTGGTGGAAGTAATGAGGCTTGGTATTTGCAAGCGTTGTAGAGTTTTCTTTTCTTCTATGATGGGATGTCGTTGTCCTAATTGAACGTGCTAAGTTTGTCGGTGTTATGACCTTCTACAATTCTCCTTTAGGGCAAGATATTGTGAGATAGAATTGGAGACACAACTGTCAGATATCGCAGGGTGCTGTAGTTTAGGATTGAATCAATATTTCTAATGTTGACGGTTCGATAAAGATGACCTTCAGAAAGGTTTAAGTTGGCAGCAATTGTGGGTTCAAGTGCCACGAAGATAGATTTTGTTTAAGATAGCAAGTGAGCGGCAAAGTATGAGGAAGGACATGTGGGAAGTGTCAGGCGGTGGATAAAGTTTTCGGAAGGCCGAATAATCGATTAAGGGGATGAGTTTCGCCAAAGTGGGAGAGCGGTGGAGTCGCATATGTGCTTTTGGAATGATTTGGGATTTTAGTGGCTGGCGATTGAAGCCTACGAGATTAATTAGAAGTATGGGCTATCATGCGGCAGGAGATTTGATATAACGGGATAGAGCTTCTTGAATGAAGAAGGATACAACATATCTTTGAATTAGAAGAATATTTACGCACATTTAATTGATGTCCACGGGGGGTGAATGGACTTGTGCAGCTAGAGAGTGAGCTCGGACTCAAGATGGGTCATTGATGTCATAGTGATTGTATCCCGTGCAGTAGCATTGGAAGATGTCGGGAAGTGATTTCCACAGGTGGGTTATTCCTTGTGATCAGGTTAGCGGTCGCGAGGTTGGCGAAACTCTACGAAGCATTCTATTGGTTATGCAGCGAAGATATCGGTCGTGCGAATGTGGTGGATGATTCAGAGTGTAAAAATGGGGTTTTACGGAAAGAATCCGAGAATTTAGGAGGATGATTGCGCAAGGTTATGTCAATGAGAGCTAAGGAATCTTGGTGAATTCTAGAGTTGTGAAATAATGGCTTCAAGCTAAATGGAAGAGTCCCACTGCCTATGATTGAGTTGCATGGTTAACTACTTGTGAAGTTTCTGGTGATTAGCATATTGATGGGTTATTTCAGCTACGGGAAGAGAGCATAAGTGGTAATTCGAGCAAAGGAATTAGTAAAGGTGTGCTATCGTTGGCCTTATTGGCCCATGTTCAGACTTGAGAGTGATTCCGTCGGGTGCTCCGTTGAGAGGGTATGCTTGTGCTAGAAGAATCATAGAGTTGATTATATTCAGGCCAAGTCATAGCGGGCGGCTTTCAGCAACATCCCTAGTGGATTCAAAGAGGTAAAGTGTGGTGCTTAATGATTTCGAGCCTATAGGTACGGTTAAGAACCAAGCTTGGTAGGAGCCTATGAGAAGAGATACAGAATGTTCTATGATGTTTTGACTTACGATGTGGCGATTGGGAGGTACGAAATGGTTCATGGGATTTGAGACAGCATGGTCTCGTGACTCAGGGTCACTCGGGGTGATTGAAAATGGAGTGTGTTAAGTGTTGAATGGGGTTAATATTGTTTCCATGGAAATCAAGGACAAATTGGAAGAAAATGGATTGGTTAGCCATAGTCGAATTGGCATGTTGCTGGTAATGATTAAGTCATTCAGTGTGATCAAGTTATGCAAGTGAATTACAACTGTGCGTGCGAGGCTTGTCGGCCACCGTAGTTAGTGTTATTCAGAAAGTATTCTACCGTTGTGGCCTGTTATGTGGAGTTGGGCCCTGAAAGGGCTATGGTGGCTTAGACCGCTACTTAGATATTTGCATATTCTACGGTTATGAGAGTTTACCTGTGTGTTGCTATGTTCTTCCTGAAGTGAGTTCAGTGAAAAGCTTTTATGTGATGAAGTGTTAACCTATTAGTGGTTCCGGAGTGATGATGAAGAATAATGTCCTATCGTATATCGGCACGTTGGGTGCAGTGAGTGGTATGGGATTTGAAGTGAGGATCAAGGTTGCAGTCAGTGTTGGTAAGGATGTCACAAGCTCGGATGAGCAGGAAGGGAGTTTCGATGTTCAAAGCAAGTTGGTATTGTCTGCAGCGTCGTCTGAGATCAGTGTTTTGTGAGAAAGGCTTTGCATCCTAGTTAAGGAATCTTGGTCACTTTTCAACGTTAGTACGGCCGGTGGTTTGGATGTACGGACCTGTTATGTGTTTCGAAAGGTTGTGGGAGTGTGTCCCGCAAGAAAGTTGTATAGGTGTGGCATGTAGTCACTCGATTGATTTAAGATTTAAACCAAGTATGAGGATTGTGGTAATATCACTAATTTGAGAACTTTTGCCTAGATGGAACTCTGTTTATTGGGTTGTGGATTGTGGAGGAATTCTTCGGTTATGATGGTTGTTCTTATGCGTTATGAAAGAAAGGAGAGTTATTATGGACCTTAGAAAGGTTATTAGCCTAGTCAGTGCGATTAGAATCGGCTTGAGGTTAGTGGATGGATTCAAATGTGAATACGGACTCTATATTAGGCCAAATGCGGTCATTTCAGTAATGCGATCCATATGGAAGAATAATCGGGTGTTATGTGGTCGTTAGCTATTTCATGTAATGATATATTACGCCGTGCGAGTTGTGAGACGGCTTGGTGAGTTGCTTATGTGTTGAGGATCCATGTAAAAATGATGTTATATGAGCAAAATGGCTCTTGAGATTCAGATTGTATATCGCACCTCAGTTGTGCTTGAGTTTTGTAGCTTATAGTGCTATATGTTCACTCAGGGATGTTATTATGCACTTAGCATGCTTATGACCGATATTCGGTATTTTGTTGTAATGAGAAAATTTGGTTCGATGTGCATCTCCTTATGTGAGATCTATGTATGGATCGGGTTGCATGCTACAACAGTGTGAAGTTGAGTATAGTTTTATATCTGCTATTTTGCATGCCTTGCTTCCTATTTTCTAAGGAAAGTCCGTATTAGTGCATGAGTTAGGTAATTCCTTCCAGAGTTCGTTTTCCTTTTGTATCACGTTCAAATTGGTAGCCTATTGAAACATTGTAGCATCATATGGGACTTTTGGTCATGTTGGGGTGGCTTATTTCCTGAACAGTTCGTTCTGGGTGAGACGAGATCATTGGATTCAGGATCAGTGCAATCTGACTGTATGGAATATATTAAGGAGCAAAGATTATTATTTGGTTCAAAATGTGGTCATTCTTCTTGTCAGAAGTATAGACTCAATGATTGGTTGATTCGGCGGTTGATTATGAATTTTTGCACATCTCTTCCGTTGTGGCGTCATTGTAAGGGTTAGAGTAAGACCTGTATATGTCATGGGGTGTAATGGGAGCATCCAATTCTTGGAATTTTGACTAAGTTTATCAGAAAATGTTATTGGGGGTCCGGTGAGTAAAATGATGCAAGGCGTGAATTCAGCCAAGGTATGCGGTCATTTTTGGGTACATCATGTAGTAATTGGTATGGTAATCATATGTTGGAAACAGGTCGGGCATAGAATTCCGGATGTTGGAATTGGGCTCTAAGGATTATTTGGTTGAATAAAAGGGATATCTTCGGAATTAATCGAGCTAATATGTTCAACTGAGTTGTGGTAGCACGGGAAGGTACATGAGAAGTTCAACAGTGATTTTAGACCACTCCAGTGAAGTTCTCAGCACGTTCGAGGATGAACGTATGTTTAAGTAGGAGAGAATGTAACGACCCGACCGGTTGTTTTGAGTACTAGCGCTCCGTTAAGTAGTCAGAGGCTACGAACAGCTTCATTTCAGGTATTATGACTTGTACGCGTGGTCGGAATTGAATTTTGGGAAGTCCAGAGTTGATTTTGAAAGATAATTCTTATTTCGGAAGCTTAAAGTTGAAAGAATGAATTATGATTGGAATTTTGAGTAAACGACCTCGGAATCGGGATCTAAAGGTTCCAGCAGGTTCGTATGATGATTTCGGACTTGGGCGTATGCCCGGACTGAGTATTGGATAACCCGAGAGCGTTTTGGCGCCTATTGTGGAAGTTAGCATTTTGGAACAAATTTCTTAAGTTTAGCTTGAAGTGCATTTCAGTGTTATCGATGTCCATTTGGGATTCCGAGTTTGGGAATAGCTCCGTATGGTGATTCTGGAGTTGGGAGCGCGATCAGACGTGAATTTGGAGGTCCGTCCATAGGTCATTTTGAAGTCATTTGGCTAAAGATAGAAAATTGAAGGTTTTGAGAAGTTTGACCGGAAGTGGACTTTTTGATATCGGGGTCGAAATTCGATTCCGAAAGTTTGAGTAGGTCCGTAATGTCGAATATGACTAGTGCGCAAAATTTGAGGTCAATCGGACGTGATTTGATAGGTTTAATCATCAAAAGTAGAAGTTGGAAGTTCTAACTATCACGACCCAAAATCCACTAAGGGTCGTGGTGGCGCCGGACACCTCTTTCAGGCCAGCCAACAAAATTATAAATTACTTCCTCTTTTAATACTTTTGAAAATCTAAGGTTTTTCCTTCTATTTTTCATAAATAAAAGTCTACTACTTGAATTAAATTTTAAATAATAACAATTAGAACAAATCCGTTAAAAACCATCCCAGAAACCCGGTGTCACAAGTACATGAGCAACTACTGGCAATGATATAAATACAACACAACACCTGTCCGGAATACAATGGACAGAAAGGAAATACAATTACTAGGAAGGGACTTTAAAAGCTGCGGGCCGCCTTGCATACTGCAACTCACCTAGTCCCCGAATTGTCCGTGCTGCTGCGCCCAGTAGGTCACTAAAATGAAATATACCTGTGCAACAAAAATGCACAGAAGTGTAGTATAAGTACGCAATCAACGTGTACTCAGTGAGTGTCCCGCCTAATCCCAAAGGGGTAGAGACGAGATGGACAACTCTAATACACTCTAA
>MU770440.1:30680-63262 GCA_026770625.1 Nicotiana glauca | reverse complement strand
TATTTCTCTCTTTTTCTCTTTTTCTCAATTTCACAAAATTTTTGATGTTCAAAAGCCGGTCAGCATGCGGGCCCGGGACAAATAAATGTAACACGTAAAATCCATCATGATGGTCATTTCATATCCGATTACCTGTCCTAGACGGACCCAACCCCTGTGTTGAGTCCCCTAAGTCATATGCACGTGATGAAAATAAACGCTCCTACTAGGGATCCGGCATGAAGTCAAGTTATTCTAAGTTCAAAACCTGGGTATGTGTTCTAGACTGTGTACCTGAGCAGACAACTCGAGTCGAGGAGGGGGTTACGTACCGGGGACCCGCGGGATCGTCCGGCTTAGTAACTTGTCTGGCCTCTTTCTTATTTCAGGGTATTAACACTAACAGAATAAGGAGTCTCAACCAGTAAGCACATCCCCGGAGGTGAGAAGAGAAGGATTTCGGCACAGTTTATATGTACAGTTCAAATAATATCAAAGCGGTAAATCATTTAGAACAGTAGGCACGGAACATGTAGGAAAATCAAATAACATCAAATACAACAATTTAACTGAGCTCGAATTCTTGAACCCTGAACCGAAATTCTGGGTTCTTTTCCCCAGCAGAGTCGCCAGAGCTGTCACACCTCCTTTTTCGCTACACCCGCAAGGGACGTAAAGGAGTTTTTCCAATTAAAGAACAATCGGAATGGGATTTATTATTAAGATTTCAGAGTCGCCACCTGGGAGATTAATGGTGTCCCAAGTCACCGATTTAATCCCGAACCGAGAAAAGAAATGACTCTGTATTATAGTCCGCGAATCAGAAATCCGAGTAAGGAATTCTGTTAATCCGGGAGAAGGTATTAGGCACTCCCGGATTCTGTGGTTCTAGCACGGTCGCTCAACTATTGTATTTGATTTTATCTAATTTCAAAACATGTTCTAACCTATGTGTTTTTTATTAGTAAACCGCTTTATTTTTATTTTTAATAAGAATTGCAACGTCGTGAAAATGCATCTCGAACCACGTCGCACCAGTGCACCCGTGGTTTTTGACACATTTTGACTTCGTTGAAATTTAGATTTGGGTCACATAAATGTGCACCCGTATTTAGGAAGGTAATATTATTAAAATACGCGCCTAAAGCAACTACGCGTTTATTATCTTTGGAGAAGACCGTGAAATTTGCTAAACGGTCTTCCCGAATTCTAAGTATCTTTATAACCATTTATTGAGGGCCCCGCAATTTTGTATTTTTGTTGGGCGAGGCTCATCTCATTTTTACATTTTTAAACAGTCAATCCTAAAAGCAACTAAGATTTTCTATTATTACTTTGTCTTTAAAAGATAAAAATCCTAATTAATTTGCAACAAGGCCCAAAGCTTATGAGAAGAAAAACTGCTTTAAAAGTGGGCCTATGGAAGTACTGAACCAACTTAATACATAAAACTGCTGGGCCCTAGAAGGAAGGCCCAATTCACACTCTCACAATGGTGTGTCAATAGACCCAAGTTCGAACCTGGACAGAAGCAAACGCAACACTCATTTCTGCAATTCCAATGTATCTTTAATTGGCTGCTGAGCCCTGATTTCAAACAGAATCCCAGTTTCAATATAGCAATATACGGGCCTAACTATTTCAAGTCATTCCTATAGCTAATGTGTACTTATCCACGTTGACTGAACATTAGTCATTTTTATCCCAATTCCCTTTTCTACTCGTTTACCTACTAATGAACTCTTAGCAGCATTAAATGAGTAGCCAACTTGAACAGTGCATTGACTTTAACAAAACTAATTATGAATTCGAATCCTGAAGGAGCAGATTAGGCAGCTTCAATTTCAATAATAACTTTTGGACTTCACACTACAGGAACCCACAAATTAATATCCAACTTAATGTCCAGTCTTAACTATCGCTAACATGAGATTCTAACTACACTTCACTGAAACCACAAGTTTTGAAGAGATGAATTCGATTATACATTTAAACAGTCCAACACATTCACAATCTGAATTATACAAGGTCAAACACAAATCAAATAAAACATTAAATAAGTACAAATCATTCTAATATCTATTATACTATGGCAGCCTGCTTTAGGAAGAACATTTTATTTTCAGAGTTCAAATCAACAATTACATCAGATTGGTCTTGTATGTGTACCTGGTTTCGAATTACAACAGAAGAAGTAAGAGTCAGCAGAAGTAGGTAAATAGCAGCACAGCAATAGATGTGTTTTTAGAACCAAAAACAGTGTACACGACTCATGGATACCACAATATTCAACAGCCAACCAAATGACTTGATTCAAATTCAAATTTCACACGAAACAGAATCAAAACACCTTCAGATACACTCCAACCATCAGAAACCCAAAGTAATTCAACTAATCCCACTATTCAAACCCAAATTCACTTGAAATAAACTACAACAACTCTGAAGCTTCAAATTAATGGTAACTGAACCTGAAAGGCAATCTAGCCACTAAATTGGAAACCAACTAGAAATTGAATGGAACAGTAGCTTGTGTTTTTTTGATTTTTGAAGTTTTTCTAATTTTATTTTGTGCTTTTGAGTTTTGAATTTCAGGATTCAGATCTGGAAGTTGAGAGACTGCATTTTGGGGGAATATTAGGGTTGAAAAACTTCTGGGTTAAGGCAAATATGATGCCCTTTTATAGGCACAACTAAGAGGATAACAGTTTTTTAGCTTTGCAAAACAGTCCCTCTTCTTATTTTCATTTAAACCTCCATTTCTTAACTTGTGTCATAAGTCAATACCTTACAATTACTGAAAACCTACACTTAACCCCTATTCTACAAGATTCTAGGGCCTTCTACTCTAACCTACAACTTTCAAGTCCAATGTTAATTACCCAAACTCTCCTGAATTTTATTCTACAATTAATATCCTAACTCTTCAAGTTCCTTTATCTTAGTTGAACTTAACTACGGTTAATTAAATCTCCAATTAACTAACTGACTTTAAATCCCCAATTACTATCAACAATCCAAACAACTCATCAAATGACCATCACAAATTCAGTATAAAAACAAATTGAACTATTTTAAACAATTAAAGAAAAGTTAAACTTATTATTGAACAATTATTGGTAACTAACTCAAGGCAAAACAATTAACTAACTAAACGAGAATTGAACTCATCAACTTCCATTATTTTAAAACAACATCGGCCTAATCATCAGAAATCTAAACTAAGTTAATCATTGATCAAGACTAATTTCTAGCTAATGCCAAATTTATCAGTTAATCCGAGATTCGAAAGACAATAAAAGCACTTCAATTATTAAACCCAGAAGATAAAGTTGAATCCAAATGTACTAATGATACAAAGAAAAAACCAAAAAAACATAAGGGAGAACTTTGAGGAACTCACTGGAACAGGCTCTAACCTACTCCAATAGCATTCGACGACTAATAACGTTGAATTCGTCATGAGGAAAGCCCGAGATCACGTAGCACCAATTTTGAGTACTTCAGAGCACCTAGGGTTTTTGGCCGGAAATTTCAAACTGAAATTCGAGCAATTCCGGCCAAGTTCGAGGAGTAATTCTTGGGTCATTGGAAAGAGGGAACGAAGGAGATTCACTAGTGTGAATTTGGCCGGATTTGAACAACTTTGTGTCTTGGCCGGAGTTTTTTTTCGATCCAATATTCGAAGGTTTCGGCTGTGATTTGAGAAGAAATAAGTGTAGATTCGGAATGAGGAGGTAACGAGGAAGCCATGGTGTAAATTTCAGGGGATTTGGAGACTTGCCGCCGGCGGAGGTGATTTTCGGACGGCGGCAGACGGTGGAATGTTCTTTGAGGCTTATGAGAGAGATGAGACGCGTGGGGGGGGGGGTAGGCAATCGGACAGTCATATACTAACTATCGTAGGACATTATCAACCATTAGATCAAAATTTGAGGGCTGGGATCGATTCTGTGAAACGACGTCATCTTGGTTATTTTGGAGACGGATCGGGTCTTGGGGAAATTGGGTATGGGCGGGAGGTTTTCTATTTGGGCCAATGAATTTTAATTCAAACGAGCCCAAACAGTAGCCCCTCCTTTGGTATTCTCTTTTGTTTTTGCCCTCTTTTTTTTTTGCCTTTTCATTTTGTCTTCCTTTTCTTCTTTTTTTCATTTTGTGTTTTTGTTTTATTATTACTTTTTTTTGTTTTTATAAAGATGCAAAGATAAATATAAAGTCCTAATATATTTCAAATTAACTCCAAAAAATTATTTAACTATTTTGTGACGAATTTGTAATTAAAACAATCAAAATGCGAAAGTGAACTATTTTTGTGATTTTTCATGTTTTGTTCTAAAACAAATTAACCCCTAATTAATCCTAAAATATGAAATTAGATCTTAAATGCAAATGCATATTTTTGTATTTTTATATGAATTAACATGCACGAATAAAATGCAAACAATTAACAAACAATAACACCAAAAATTGTAAAATAAGGGAAAATCTTTTTGTTTGAATTTTTTGGGAATAATTCATATATAGGGAAAAAATTACGTGCTCACAGGTAGCAAGAATGAAGTGGCAAACCACTTGTCTCATTTGTAGGAGGAGGGGATGCCACATGATGGCCTTGAGATCAATGATTTATTTACCAACAAGCAACTCCTATCCGTTTCAATCACCAGGATGCCATGGTTCGTTAATTTAGCCAATTATCTTGTGAGCGGCATTATACCGAATGATTTATCATCAAACCTAAGGAAGAAGCTCAAACGTGATTATTTGGATTACTATTGGGATGATCTATATCTTTTCCATATATGTACTGATGGTGTGATTCGGCGATGTGTGCTTGAAGAAGAACAAATGGGAATTTGTGAAGCTATCCACTCTTCACCGTATTGTGGTCATCATGATGGAGCTAGAATGGCTACAAAGCTTTTGACTTATGGATTCTATTGTCCTACCCTCTACAAGGACACTAGTGAACTTGTCAAGAGCTGTGATCAATGCCAAAGAGTTGGTGGAATTTCTAAGAAGAATGAAATACCCCTTACCACCATTCTAGAGTTGATATCTTTGATGTTTGGGGTATTGATTTTATGGGATCATACGTGAGCTCTTGTGGGAACACTTACTTTTTGGTAGTTGTGGACTATGTGTTAAAATGTGTTGAAGTTATGGCTTTACCCAACAATTAAGCTCGAAGTGTGATGGCCTTAAAGGTTTGGGACCCTAGGGCCATTATTAGTGACAGGGGTTCGCACTTTTGCAATCATTCTTTTGATATCTTACTCACCAAGTACGGTGTCACTCATAAAGTCTCCACCCCCTACCATCCTCAAGCAAGAAAATAGGTTGAAGTCTCCAACTGTGAGATTAAGAGTATTTTATCAATGACTGTGAATGCCAACCAAACAGATTGGTCAAGAAAACATGATGATGCTCTTTGAACTTATAGGACAGCCTACAAGACACCGATTAGGATGTCTCCATATCGATTGGTTTTCGGGAAGGCGTGTCATCTTCTGGTAGAACTTGAGCATAAGGCCATGTGGGCATTGAAAAAGTTGAATCTTGAGTAGGATGCTATTGCAAACCTAAGAGTGCACATTTGAATGAGCTTCATGAATTCTGGTATCATGCCTACACAATTTCGTCCCTTTAGAAGGAGAAGATAAAGTACCTCTATGATAAGTATTTCCACAATAAGGAATTCAAAGATGGTGATTTGGTACTATTATTCAATTCCCCGTTAAGAATGTTTTCGGGCAAGTTAAAATCAAAATGGAGTGGGTGATTTAAAGTAGTGAATGTAACCCCCTTTGGTGCTCTAGATTTGAAAAATAAGAATGATGAGGTTTTTAGAGTCAATAGACACCGGATTAAACATTATCTTGGCAAGGTTGATGATGGCCACATTGTGGAGGTTCTCCATTTCTCATAATTGGTAACATGCATCATGCCGCGACATTAAATTAGGAACTTCTTAGGAGGAAACCTATGTCTTTTTGTTTCTTTTATTTCCTTCTTTTAGATAGGTTTGGTTTTGTGCTAACCAATTTTGAAGAGTATGCAGGAATGGGTATGCATTGCAGGGACTGTGCATGAAAAATTTGGCTAAGTGTCAAAATGCATAGTCTCTGAAATTGGCCTGTCAAAATTGCTTAAAAAATTGCGGCTGCAAATATTTTTGTGCAGTCTGCACTGAGGCTGTGACCGCACTTAGGCTGCGACCGCACTAAATTTTGTGTAGTCTTCAGAGTGACTTTTTAGAGGATAGGTAAGTAGTGCGGTCCTCATCAAAATTATGCGGCCCCACTCATGTTAAATACTGGGTCCCACGGGTAAAAAGTATGAATAGAACTTCTCTCTTCTTTTTACACTTTTCGAACTCCTAAGCCTTGAAGACTAAGCTTGCACAATGAATTTCCCCATTTTCACTCAAATTGTTCCCTCAATTCATCACCTGAATCTTCATTATTGGTATGTTAAATTCCTTATTAGATTCTCTATCTTTTATTTGCATTTCTTCTTAGATTTAGGGTTAATAATATGCCTAAAAATGTCAATGTCCCGTTGTTTTTGCTTAAAATCATGTGGGTAGCTTTTTTGTATGATAATTAGGTCTGGGTAATGTGGGAATAAGGTTTTATTGCTAAAACCATGTCAGTTTGAGAGCAAAAACTGCATAAATTGGTGGTAGTGAATTTTGAATTATGCGACCGAACTTGTTTTTATGCGGTCAAAATATAGAGGTTATACGGCCACACTCATTTTTGTGCGGTCTGTATCCCTCTAAGTTCTGAGAATAATGAGTGACTTATGCACCCACATTCAAAATTATGTGGTCCGCAATGGACTTATGTGGCCGCACTTATTTTTGTGTGGTCCGTAGTGATGAAAGTTCAGAGACCCCAGTAGTTTGAACCTAGGGCTCTGCGGCCGCACATATTTTTGTGCAGCCTACAATGGATAGTCTGCGACCGCACTCACTTTTATGCGGTCTGCATTGTCCTTTTGAGAATTATTTCCTACAACTTCCAATTATGTCTAAGCATGCATTATAAGTTTCAATTGTAACTAATTTCTAGTTCTTGTGTGTGCAAACAATGGTTCGCTCACGTGGTAAGGGTGATATGTCAAAGGGTTAGGCAGAACCCTCCCGAGGTCGGGGTTGAGGCTAAAGCAATTTCCCTCTAGCAATCCAAAAGGACATAAGCAAGAAAGCCACAGCCAATAGAGCCCCTAACACCTCGGAGACTAGTGAGTATGTTCCATCCGGGGAAGCCTCTGAGTGTAACTCCGTGCAAGCATAGGCGGAAGCCCAATCATAATATTTCCCAGTGAAAATTCATTTGGTCGATGAGTCTTCTTCAGCTGCCAGTTCATCTGAAGGTTCGGACGAGGGCAGCCAAGGCTCGAATCCCTCTTCCTCACCTGCTCCCCTTGTTCCAATAAACTTAGATGATGATGATGTCCAATATGATGGGATAGGGGGTGATACTGTTGTTCTAGGGTTTGAAACATCATGGAGGCTGAAGATATGGGAGGATAGATTTGTTAGTGCCAATGCCTTTGCAAAGTTTCGAGAATGGTGGCCACAGAGATCGATCACTCTAGAGCGATTTTTTTAATGAAAGATCTGAACAAACACAACCCCAATGTCCTCAAGCCATTTCAAGAGCCGAAAGGTTAGAGCTGGTTCACCAACAAAGTTCTAGATGCAAATGAGTACCTCGTTAAGAAGTTCTATGCAAATGTTGCTCACATCAAGTAGGGAATGAAGTGACAAAAGTGCGAAATCTAAAGATCCTATTTTACTCCTGTGCACTGAACACGTATGTGGGGTTTGAAGAAGTTGAGGCCGTGCAATATTTGGAAAAGATAGCCATGGGTGATACAGCTCATACGTGGTTGACTGAAATTCTAGCAATTCTAGGGTCAATACCTCCATGACTCACAGCCAAAGTTCAAATTTTCTGGGCACCCTAAACATTGAAGCAAAAGGGTGGAAAACGTTTGTGTGTAGCCGCATTGACCCATGCCTCAATGAAAACATGCTCCTAATTCCCTATATAGTTCTGGTGGCCCCGATTACGGCTGGGTATCCGATAAATATTGGTGCCATCATGTCCACCAACATCACTCTAGTTGTCCAGAAGGGCGAGAGATCCTATCCGTACCCAAACTTCCTCTCTAAATGCTTCAAGGATCAAGGGATGGAATCGAAGCATTATGACACATATGTGAAGGCCAAAAAGCCTTTCTCCTGGTACCACCTTCAGGGAGCTGACAAACCTAAATTCAAAGGCAAAGCTACTACCTCCACTGGCCAGTCTGCGGAGCCAGCAGTAGTGGTTACTGATTCAGCTACCGAGCCTTCCACAACAGCAGGTACTTCCATCAGGGCAGCCGCCATGCCACCATCTTCATTCTCTGGTCCACCAACTTCTGCTAGATTAGTAGTTCCACTGCTAGTGCCAGCTTCATCTGCCTATCCTCAGACTGCACTGTGAGTTTCCCAGACAATGGTGAGTTTTAACAACTGGATATATGAAACTACTACAAAACTGACTAATATTTCTAGTGCTGTTACAATACACTCCTCAGCCCTAGCAGCCCCAACACAACCATAGGTACCTTCGAGTAGAAGAAGCATTGAAGAAGATTTTGGAAAACCAGAAGACTATTACAGATACACTACTGGCACATGGGAAGGTCATTGCAGACTTAACCAAGCAGGTCAGGAAGATGAAAAGTGTCAAGCATCAAAGAGGTCTGTGGAGAAATTGACAAAAGAGGTCGAGAAGATTGCATCTGCCGGAGATTTGCCATTAGAGCTGCTCATGGAGGCAGCACTACTAGCATCATGGACAGCACCAGAGGCAGCATTAGTCTAGTCTGAGGAGATGACTGCCACTTCCCACACTACTGAGGAGTTGATCCGGATGCTCAACAACTAGTTGATCTTCAGCCTGGTGATGATGAGATACAACTTGAGGCTAAGGTTGCTGAAGATCCCATAAAGACTGAGAATATATAGGGAGTTCTCTTAACTCTGACTTTTCCCTATTTTTATTTTTGTTAAGCATTGGGGACAATGCTTATTTTTCATTTGGGGGGTGGTCTATTCTGATTATTTGAAATTTGGGCTGTAATAACTCTAATAGAATTTTTATTTCAACTTTATTTTCCTTTGGTATGTATATATTTTTCTCCATTTGATGTAAATATTCATTTTCCTTATGTATATATTCATTTGACTTCGGTTGTATATTCCTTTATCTCGCTTTCTATAGTTTATTTCATAGGTTCTTTAGTTGTTTTTATTTAGTAGTATAACTTCTTATTTACATTAGTAGCTTCTTTTTAATTCTAGCTTCTTTTTACATTTTGAGTAAACAATAAGCCTTTGGTTTTTCTTAATGCCATGGTTCTTTCCAAAGGTAGATTATGTGTGAACCGGGTGGCTCTTTCCAACGATGGATGGCATGACAACCTTCTTAAGGAATTGAATCCGTTTTCTTTTATGTTTTGGTATATATAGTAATAATGAATAAAATGGTTCTCAATCATGCTTCACTTGGTACCAACACATTTAGCCATGATCGTATGGTTAAAAAAACAAGTTATTGGCAGAAAATAGCTCTAGTTGGGACTCTTATTTTTTACTTAAGTAGTCGTGGAGTGGTTAAAATTGAGCCATTTGTGATTCTCAATCTTAGCTAGGACTAGTTGCAAGTCCAAGTACCCATGCTAATGGTCTATAACTTGTCCCGAATGTTTTTCTATGCGAAATTATAAGTGTAGCTTGGCTTGAGAAATGATCATTGGCTCTCCTTGATCTAATTTGAAATTTAAAATCTTCCATGGCCTACCAATGTGATATCCCTAGTCATCCCCTTTGAACCAAAGCCTTTTTTCTTTCAATAACCACATTACAAGCCTTTATCTATTTTGTAATGACCTCTTTTGGCACCCAATCTTTCCTTAGCATTCTTGAGAAACAATTGACAAAAACATAAGTTTGGGGAAAAGAAGAGGAGTTTGAAAGTTATGAAAGGTACAAAGAAGAGAAAGAAATGAAGAAAAGGGAAGGCAAAGAAAAGAAAGAAAGAACAAAAAGAAAAATGCCAAAAAGAAAGTGAATTAATTGAAGAGTTTAAGGAAATTCAAAAGAAAACAAGGAAGAAAGGTTGAAGTAAATAGAAAAATGAGAAAAATGAATGGCATGCTCAAAAAGAGTGATGTTACGTCTCTCTAGTTCCCCCGAGGAAGAAGAAAATGACTCAATGAGTCGAGAAAGTATGAGCCGAAAAGAGAAAATGGAGTGCTCAAGGAAAGATGAAACAATTCTATTCCAACAAGTTATACCTTTATCCAAAAGCCTTCTTTACATCCTGCAAAATCCCTACATGATTTCAAGTTGAGTGAGCTTACATTAGTGGTGATTTACATGAGGGGCAAACTTATGGTACTTAAAGCCGGTCTTGTGATGTTCTTTTGAGAGGGATGAGTGACCTTTTTCACAATCCTTGCTTCGAGTGTTTCATTCTAAAGTGAGATTTGCTAATGAAGAGTAGATGAGGAGGAGTTTGGGATCCACAATGACTTACGTGAAAGAGTGAGCTTCCTTGATGAATAGAGTCAACGCTTAATGCTTTAGTGTCACATTAGAACTATAGTACTCAAAAAGTCAAATCAGTGCATTGTTGATAATTCATATGTGTTATGGGTAACTGTTGGTCCTAATTAATGTGTGTCTGATTCAACTTAGGCCAACTGAAATATCCCTTCTTCTAGGGGAGGTGAGAGTTGCCTTATTTGCTTGAGGACAAGCAAAGCTTAAGTTTAGGGAATTGATAAGTAGGGATTTTGACCTCTTTTTTTGCTCTCTTTTACTTGCGTTTTAGCTAAAAAAAATGCTCAAAGGTACTCTCGAAAAGTTACAGAATGTGCTTACTTGTAGGAATATTGGGAAACAAGCCAAAGAAGTCAAAATCAACTCATAAAGGAGTCTAAAGTTAACACGAACCAAAATAGGGCAAATGAGATAGCAGTGCGGACAGTATAATTCTAGTGCTGCCGCAGAAAGAGATTCAGAGAGTATGTTTTGGCCAGCTCAGGAAGTGCAGACCACACTAAAATTGTGTGACCATAGGAGGTCAAGTGCAGCCGCATCCATGTTTATGCGAACCGCAAAGTTGAGATTCAGAAAGCTGGAAAGTTTTGGATTGCGAACTGCATCACTTTTGTGTGGCTGTATAATCCTGAGTGCGGCCGCGCCCACTCTTGTGCGGGCCGCAGAAGCCTGGAGATTTAAAGATGAATTTCCCAAGACTGTGGACCGCACTAGAATTTTGCGGTCGCAGAAGCCCACTTTGCGGTCTGCATCAGAATTATGCGGACGCACAACCTCTGTAGGGGCATTTTTGTTAGATATTTTTAGTTTAGTACAAATACAACTTTTTATCATTTTTAGGTAAAGTTTAGTTTGAAGATATGCACCTGAATGGTTTTCTTTACTTGTTTGAGTAAATCTGTACTAGATTGATTTTTTAGTATTATATTTTCTTTATTTAATCTATGATTATGCATTGTATCTTAATTTCTTCTTGTAATTCTTTATTTTTCATGAGTAGCTAAATCTTTAGCTAGGGTTGTGGCTTAACCTAGTGTGGGTACTTAATGAGTATTTAATTTTAGGGCTTGTTTGTGATTGGATTAATATTATTTAGCCTTGTTTATGCTTAAATCCTAAAATTAGTGGTTGCAAATATTGATTCATGCCTATTTGACCTAGTCTTTGCTTGGGAAAGGGAGACTAGGTTGAGGAAACTTGGCTAACAAGGAATTGGGCTAAGCTCAAGAAATTGATAGCCCCAATTAAAGGGTCAAATCTAGAGATAGTAAGACCCAACTTGAGCATACACCACTTGATTTGTACAAATACCAATTTGGGCTTGAGAAAGCCAAATCAGGTAAAATCACTCAAACTACCGAGAGGTATAGAGTGAGCAATTACATGTGATTGCTATACCACGAACCCGATAAATCAAACTTCCCCTATAGTTTCCAACTTGTTAGGTAGCCACCTAGGTGAAAGTCACGACCCTAGATTTCCTTTATCATTTGAAAAACACTCAAAACCAAAAACCCTGTCTCCTAGTTATTATTTGAAATTATTAGCTAAAAGTAGAAATAAAAAACAACCAATGAATATGTGGAAGCCCAATCTAAGGCACAACATACATTTACTCTATTTATTAAACTAATCCAAATTCTACCTCCCTATGGATTCGATCCCGACTCGTGTAAGGTTTATTATTGCTTCGACCGCCTCACTACCTAACCGTCATGACTTGGATTTCCCACCATCGGGATCGTGATGGCACCTAACTCTAAGAATGCTAGGCAAGCCAACAGATATAGTTCTAACACATTAATCATTAACCAAAAAAAAATTAATAATAAATGAAACTAAACAGATATGAAGTGTGAAGGTTTTATAACAATTTAAAAGACTACTACATGACTACCCCAAAGATCTGGTGTCATAATCCACGAGCGTCTTAGAATTTCTACAAATACTTGTTTAAAGGAAATGCATCTATTTTTCAGAATGAAAGAAAACATGAACTAACATAGACAGAAGGGGACTCCAAGGCCTGCGAACGCCATCAGATCTACCTTGGGTCTCCTATGGACTGAAGGAAGCAATCCAAACTCTAATCAATATGGTCCAGTACTGGGATATGCATAGAAAGTGCAGAGTGCAGTATCAGTACAACCGATCCCATGTACTGGTAAGCGCCGAACCTAACCTAGGCGAAGTAGTGACGAGGCTAGGATAGGACAAATAACATAAATACGTGCAGTTAAAAATATACTAACAGAATTACAATTAATAGAAGCTAAGAAGAAATTAAAAGGAAGGGGAAACATGCTATGGGGGTACCAAAATAAAGAATCGCAACAGTAGAGGAATTTAAATAGCTAATCACTTTGAACCGATAATAACAAGTAAGCACAACAAACGAAAAATACACGGCATCACCCTTCGTACTTTTACTCTCAACCTCATAAGAAAATTAATTTTAATACCCCATATTTAAGTTAGGGCATATTAGCAATTTAATAGTTTAAACAAAATAGTAATAATAATAATAAGGATAAAAGCCCAATAGAAAAGACTAAACAAAAAGAGAAAAGGGGATAAAGGAACGAAGCTAAAGCTTCTACCGCAACTAAACCTATCAGAAAAGGTTTTAGATTCATCAAATAATCGAAACCAAATTACAAGAAGTTTTCAAGCTTAAGTAAATTGTGGTAGGTCTCTTTCAACTAAAGAATAGTAAGTTCTTCTCTATAGTTTTTTTTCCCGTATTCTTTGATTTATGAAACTTTATAGGGTGTTGGGAATTTTTTTTTACTTATGGACAGTAGTTCTATTTGGTTTAGAGTTTTGCGCCTATCTGGTTCAAAATTAGATGAATATATTCTATAAAATGGTTAGAACTCCTTACAGAAAGTTGTTTCAGTTTCAATGTTGACATAGTGCAATTATGTAACTTAAGCAAGTTTTAGAAGTTTTAAAAGCAATATGGAATTTTGTTTTCTACAGTAAAATCTCAAAAGTTACATATGGCTTAAGGAGCATGATTAAAATATAAAATAATTATCTCATGGTCCGGACAAATCCAACTCAAGAAAAGTAATTGAGAATTAAAGTGAAACTCCAAGAGTTGGATATTGTAAATTAGTTACGGATTATCCTAAATAACAAAATTGATACGAAATCGATATGATGTGATTATAGATTGATTGAAGGACATCGTACGTATTGCACGAGGTGACGCAGTTGGTATTTCGGCATGAGTACAGTGAGTAGTAATCTTACCATAATTTGTGTTTTCATAACCTGCATGGTTTATATATGATTTTGAAAATAAATGTATTACCAATGCTTTGAAATTGCATGTGGGACAATTCCTTTACTTGATATGATATCGAACAGTTTACTTGAGATGTTTATCGATTAATCAAAATATTTTCACTGTTACTAGATATATTTTACTGTTACTTGAGATGTTACAATTATCTGAGGTATTATCATTGTTACTAGATATGTTTTACCGTTACTTGAGACATGATTACTATTACCGAAATAAAATTACAAGATTTGATAAGAAATGATATGCCCTTTATTATTTTAAAAATGTTTTGTTCGAGTATTTACTATTTACAAGAAAGAGTATAAATGGGAGGAGACTTTGAAGGATCCCGCAGCTAACGGAGGGTTCGTTAGACCTGGTGCACCTTGAATTTACTGATTACCGAGTACAGTTATAGCCCTCGCTAGTAGGAAGGTAGAACTAGCATACAGTTACAGTTTTCCCTCGAGTTGGGACCTATAGTTATACTGACTCCTTTTACGAAGGGGTCCATACAGTTATACAGATTACATGATCCTTCCTTGGAAACCTCCCAAACATAAAGAAGTTGATATGGCACAGTACTTACGGAGTTTATTACCGAATATTTAAATTGAATTCTATTACAGGAAACACGTGATGAGATTCATTATTCTTACTGTTTTGAAAGGGCATTTTATTTTTATGATAATTACTGAATTTTATAATACAAGCATGTATTTCTAACTTGTCCCCAATCAAAAATGGTTGTGGTTAAGTGTTATTACTCACTAAGCTAGCGACTCATTCCCCGCTAATTTTTTTTTACAGAGACAGCAGTTGATGCAGACAAGGATTTCGTTAATTAGAGCGTACAGGGTGATAGTTCTCGGTGAGCCTCGCATTTGTTCGCGTGGGCAAAAATTTCTATTTATTTTTTTGGTCTTTCTTTAAACTCTTAGAGTCGCTCCATAGTCATTATTTTAGTGTCATGAGTATTATTTTGTTATTATAGTCTTATATTGAGTATCGTTCTCATTTATCAAAGTTGGAGATAAATTAGTATTTTCTGATTGTTAGTGGGATTATTAACGGCAGAGACTCGTTTTGGTTGATTGATAAGTTGTCGATTATTTGGTATGATATTAGGATATTTGGTTGTTGATTCGCTAGAGTGTCCTATTCCGATTTGGACTCAACGGTGAAAATAACCGAGTCCAAGTCGGAATAGAACACTCTAGCGACCCGAGCGTCTAGGGCAGCGTGGGGCGCTGGCCCTGGCACTCAAAATATATGAGTTCTAGAAACTGCGCCACAGCCAGCGCTCCACGCTGGTTGTGGCCCTCAAAATTAACTTTTTGCCTTTTTGCTCCGATTTCGCTCAAATTCGCACCCTTTCGTCCCAAATTGCATCCGAATGATTCCTACACATAGAAATACCATAATTTAGCACAAATTATCATATTAAACATCTCAAATCATCGAAACATGAGTAAAATGTGAGGCGATATATATCAAAATATACATAGTTTATGCCGATTATCAGCACCCCACACTTAGACTCTAGCTCGTCCTCGAGCAATGGAACTAAATCACTCCCCCAAAATATACTTATCACTATGAAAGATAAATTCACAATTAATTCAATCAAACACCTACCTTTGGACTATGATCTATATCGGCAATTAAGTATGAACACGCAAATTGCACATTCTTCCCGTTTTCAAATTAGCCCAAGTATATACAATACTATTCAACCAACTCAAGCAACCTCTCCACAACCACCATACCTCAAGAGATGATTCGGTACACTAAGTGTCCTTAACTTACACACTCACCCAATAAAAGAAAGTGTACAACATCACCAATCCATCATGAGACCAAGTTCCCTCACCACAAACCAAAGAGTGATTATCAAAATCCACATTTAAATATGTCATTGAAAATAATTCAAGTACATCACACGATTGAACAAAATTCACTCACTCTCATAAAGAATTCATGTGAATCTCGTGGGCGTACCATAAGCTTGCCCGTAGTTTATATCTCTACTAATCTAAGCTAGTCAAATCTAGGGTTAATTAGGACTTTAAGGTTATAATGTAGGCTAAGGTACGGGTAGGATATATTTAGGAATAGTGACTAACCCTCCTAAGCACTTTAATACACTACTTTTACAAATCAAACATCTTTTTCTCCTCAACCCATTCACTTGTCATACACCATATATAACATAGCCCCCCCCCCCCTTTTTTTTTCCAATTAAGTACCTATATGGATTCACTAGCACGAATGAAAAAATATCAGGAGGTGTGTATCTTTTCACATTATTTGAGCATTTATTTACTTTTTCTTGCACGTTTTTTTTCTACACACACTCCATTCATTGAAGCTCTTAAGCTAGTGATTTTTATTCACAATCTTAGTACACCTTAAGGGCCCTTCTATGGCTCCACTCAAAAGTAAGTCCCAAATCTCCCCTCTTACTTCTTTTAGAGACTAAGTGCCTTAGGAGGTAAAGATTCACCATTCTCAAATCAAGAACAAAGTAGGAGTATGGCTTGTAATGTGAGTGCCAAGGAAACGGTTTATAGGCTCAAATGGCTAGCAATGAGAAAATTTTATTTATAAGTGACAAGCACCTTCATGGTCAAGCAAGAAAAGCCTACATAATCTCCTAGGTTAGCATAACTTAATGATTTCACGTTGATTAACACACGAGGCAAGTTCTAGACTACACAGGATAGCACAGAGTATCAAAAATTCTTACACACACATGGCACTTGACTCACTCAAGACGGTTCTGTGCAACTCTCAAGTCAAGCAAGCTAGCAAGTTGAGAATTTTAAAGCAATAATGCACTAGGTAGCATACAAGTCAATCAATTAAGAAGAAGACATCAAATAGTAGGCTATTTACTTTAATTGGACATTACAATTTAAATTATATATGAAGAAAGACAGAGCGCATGCCATAACTTAAATTGACAATACCAATCATGTCAATAGATATCTCAAAACACCTCACTTTCCCTTTTCCTACTCCTAATAAAGAAAAAAAATAATAAAAAAACTAAACTAGAATACCCGGTTCTAGTACACCTTAAGGGCCCTTCCATGGATCCACTCGAAAGTAAGTCCTAAATCTCTCCCCTTACTTCTTTTAGAGACTAAGTTCCTTAGGAGGTAAAAGTTAAACATTCTCAAATCAAGAACAAAGTAGGAGTATGGCTTGTAATGTGGGTGCCAAGGAAACGGTCTATAGGCTCAAAGGGCTAGCAATGGGAAAATTTTATTTATAAGTGACAAGAACCTTCATGGTCAAGCAAGAAAAGCCTACATAATCTCCTAGGTTAGAATAACTTAATGATTTCGCGTTGATTAATACACGAGGCAAGTTCTAGACTACACAGGATAGCACAGAGTATCAAAGATCCTTACACACACATGGCACTTGACTCACTCAAGACGGTTCTGTGCAACTCTCAAGTCAAGCAAGCTCGCAAGTTGAGAATTTTAAAGCAATAATACACTAGGTAGAATACAAGTCAATCAATTAAGAAGAAGGCATCGAATAGTAGGCTACATACTTTACTTGGGCATTAAAATTTAAATTATATATGCAGAAAGACAGAGCGCATGCCATAACTTAAATTGCTAACACCAATCATGTCAATAGGTATCTCAAAGCACCTCACTTTCCCTTTTCCTACTACTAATAAAGAAAAAAATAATAATAAAAAAATAAACTAGAATACCCCGTTCTAGCTACACCCTTGGAAAAGAACCGATGTCGAAAGAAAAGCCAAGGGATACTACCTAACTACCTAAAAACTAAAAAAATAAAAAGAAAATCTTTATGGTATTTTTAATCGTACTTTAATCCCTCAAGAAAATTATCCAACGGATCCATTGTCGGAAAAAGTCCAAGCTTTTTCTGATTTTTTTTTAATTTTTATTTTTTTTCAAATAATTTTTTTCTTTACATAAAATCTACTACACTAAGAAAGAATACTACAACTAACCTAGGATAGCACAAAAAAATTATCCAAATAATTTCCTCGCCCCACATTTAAAATTGTGCAATGTTCTCAATACATACTGTAAATAACAAGAGGGAAAAAGAGACTCCCTGGTAGGCCAAAGGCCGAAGTATTAGCAGCTCGCGGGATACTCAGAATTCTCCCAGGTATGATCCTTTGTGCGGGCACCCCACACTTAGTTCCAACCACATGGCTCACTTTTGTACACTTCCTATGGCTTTGCTCTCTATGCTCAAAATCCTATAAAAGAAAACAACACTATAAAAATAATATAATAAGAAAAAATCAAAAATAAAAGAAAGCAGTAAAGCTGGGTCGCCTCCCAGCAAGCGCCTAATTTAACGTCGCCAGCACGACGTGATAAGAAAAAAATTAAAAATAAAAGAAAGCAGTAAAGCTGGGTCATCTCCCAACAAGCGCCTAATTTAATGTCGCCAGCACGATGTGAACCACTTTTTTGCCTCCACCTTAAACTTATGAATTGTAGCCCTATGATAACATCTAGTCTATGGCTATGCTCCAGTGGTGGGAATACAATGATAACAAGGCCAAGTAATAATTTTTGCACTCTGCACTTCTTAGACTTTAGATGAGGAATGTAATTTTTGCTTTTTGGCGCAACAAATTCAAAATATAGGCACTCTCATCCTCACTCTTTGACTCCCTCATAGGCTCAGATGGCTCGATTACTATCTTTCTATCTAAACACAATGTGGAAAAATGATTAGAATGAGGTCTAATGCGCACTAACTCATGAATCTTACTACTATTTGCATTCCTATATCTACAAACACTCAAGTCTCCCAAGGTAATGTTATCTACTCCCTCATATGACTCTAGATCACTCTTCTCAACATTGGCATCCTCAAGAAAAATATGGTCTAATGATTGGTATTCTCGTTTTAGCTCCTCAATTTGGTCTAGACATTTTTTTGCAGCTTCACACAACTCATTGTTAAATTGTTGGGCGTTACATGCATCAACCTTTGCACTCAAATCTGCATCTAAGTTATGTACAACCAAGCCAAAATTATTAATTTTATGTTCAAGTTCATCTCTCTCTTAGACCAATCGTTTACCAATGTTGCTATAAGACAATATCGTTCCTCATATTCCCTTAATTGTGAATATTCTTCCCAATACCAATCCTTACTCCCATATTCAAATTCAGACCTCCCAGAGTTCAGGTCATGACAAGCCCAAAAAGACCGAGTATAAAAGTCTTCCGTCAACCAAGCGTCTTCACCAATAACCTTACCTCCAGATATTTCATTCCCAGATGTCATGCTGAGAAAAATAGAAACACACTAAGAGAAAAATTAAATAGTTATAAAAATAAAATATTTATAAAAAGAGAAGGAAAAATGAACTTATAAAGATACAAATAAAAGTCTAATCTAGAAAAATAGTTAATTTCTAAGTCCCCGACAACGGCGCCAAATCTTGTTGCGGCCAAACGCACGTGCAAGTATACGCGGTCGTCAAGTAATAAAGTGAATAAAAGTCGGATGTCGATCCCACGAGGACTTGTGATTAACAATTAACTAAATTAGACTATCCTAATTATCTAAAAAATAATTAAACCTAGAAGTATTTGATTCTAAACTAATTAAAATAACTAAAAATAAATAATGAACTTTGAACAGAGGAAGAGCAGATTTTTATGTTATCAATATGATGAAAACGATCTAGGGTTATGGGCAATCTAACATTCCTATTGTATTCTTCAATTGAATTAACTAACTAATTTATCTGATTTATTGGTTAACAGAGTTAATATTGCTCATAAGAATCTTTCGAGTTCTTACTCACCTATTCAAGCTAACTTAACTCCTATATGTCTATGGAATTAGAACTAACAAGAACGCATTTATAATTCCTGCAAATTAACCAAGGAAGACAATTAGGTATATCTCTATCCTAACCACGAATCCGTTCCCCGATGCCCAGGTTCAAGAACTTTATTTACTCAATCCTATATGCAATCTTGAATTCCCACTTTTGAGTACAATTCAAGATTCGTAGATAGTATTCAATTGGTGATCAAACATTCAAATAATTAAGTGCAGAATTAAATAAATAAACCAATATGATAAACTAATAAATCAAAATCAATATCTAAATAACAATAGTCATGAAAGAACCACAACCCTAGAACGTGAAGTTTAGCTCCACATAGGCATGGTAGCAAAACAACAAATCATACAAAAAAACATAAAAATTACTAAGTTTGATGGAAGAAAAGATGGAACTTGATGAATTCCGACCTCCATGGCTGTTCTATGCTCTCAAGTGTTTTGCTCCTTTCTTTTTCTCTCCAAAATCACGTTCCTCCCTCAAAATAGGTCTTACAGTGTCTTTTATATCAATTGGAGGCACCTTGGGATGAAAATAACCGAGTCCAAGTTGGAATAGGACACTCTAGAGACCCGAGCATCCAGCGCAGCGTGGGGCGCTGGCCCTGGCACTCAAAATATGTGAGTTCTGGAAACTGCGCCACAGCCAGCGCACCACGCTGCCCTGGACGCTCGGGTCG
Source organism: Nicotiana glauca (assembly GCA_026770625.1). Taxonomy (NCBI): domain Eukaryota; kingdom Viridiplantae; phylum Streptophyta; class Magnoliopsida; order Solanales; family Solanaceae; genus Nicotiana; species Nicotiana glauca. The sequence goes on along the minus strand of MU770440.1, from coordinate 42,804 downwards.
CTAGAGTGTCCTATTTTAACTTGGACTCGGTTATTTTCACCCCAAGACGCCTCCAATTGATATAAAAGTCACCCTAAGACCTATTTTGTGGGAGGAACGTGATTTTGGAGAGAAAAAGAAAGGAGCAAAACACTTGAGAGCACAGAGCCGCCGTGGAGGCCAGAATTCAACAAATTCCATCTTTTCTTCCATCAAACTTAGTAATTTTTATGTTTCTTTGTATGATATGTTGTTTTGCTACCATGTCTATGTGGAGCTAAACTTCACGTTCTAGGTTTGTGGTCCTTTTATGACTATCGTTATTCGGATATTGATTTTGATTTCTTAGTTTATCATATTTGTTTATTTAATTAATCCTGCACTTAATTATTTGATTGCTTGATAAAAAAATTGAATACTATCTACGAATCTTGAATTGAACTCGAAATTGGGAATTCTAGATTGCATATAGGATTGAGTAGCGCAAGCTCTTGAACCTGGGCATCAGGGAACGGATTCGCGGTTAGGATAGACATATACCTAATTGTCTTGCTTGGTTAATTTACATGAATTATAAATGCGTTCTTATTAGTTCTAATTTCATATACATATAGGAGTTAGGTTAGCTTGAATAGGCGAGTAAGAACTCGACAGATTCTTATGAGCAATATTAACCCTGTTAACCAATAAACTAGATAAATTAGTTAGTCAATTCAATTGAAGAATACAATAGGAATGTTAGATAGCCCATAACCCTAGATCGTTTTCATCATATTGATAACATAAAAATCTGCTCTTCCTCTGTTCAAAGTTAATTATTTGTTTTTATTTATTTTAATTAGTTTAGAATCAAATACTTCTAGGTTCAATTCTTTTTTTGGATAATTAGGATAGTCTAATTTAGTTAATAGTTAATCACAAGTCCTCATGGGATCGACATTCGACTTTTAGTCACTTTATTACTTGACGGCCACGTATACTTGCGTGTGCGTTTGGCCGCAACAGTGGTGCCCTTGGTATTTGGTCAACCCGGGAGTTGTATGTTTCTATTCTTGTATAATCTTCCTCGTTTTTCTTTTCTCCTGATTCAATCCGTTTGGTGAGCTCCTCGAGCATTTTCATAATAGCAGGGTTAGTCCCGAATCATTGGCGTTCGATCTCTCCGATATAGGTTCGTCCCTATGAATAGTTTCTCGTTCAGGCTATGGTTCGATCCCACTTGGTGCTCGATGCTGATTCAGTAGTTGCGCTATAGCGTCTTGCTCAGCCTGTAGCATTTCAAATATCAATTAGAGGCTAACTCCACCTTCTTCTCCGCACTGCGTACCTTGACCACCTGATCGAACTTCTCTACGTACGGCGTACACTACCTTCACGATCAATGCCCGTATTTTCATTTAGGGCAATATGAGAACTGATATCAACGAGGTTAGTGATCGGTACTCCCTCTTGGCCCGCTAGAGGTATTTCGATCCTTGGGGAGGCTACATTATCATTTTCTCCATGAAGACCAAGGCCAGTGTCTGTGTGAGTGGGCACTGGCTGAAATCAAAGACACTTACGAGAAAGTAGTGTGTGTTATGGGGATTAATACTAGGCAATCACTATTATTCTTAGCCTCACGGTGGGTGCCAAACTGTTTACCGCAAAAATTGAATAATAATTAAATTTATAATGTGATTTTAAGGATATGTGATTTCATCTAATACCAATTGATAAACGTAAAAATTAACAATATATATTAACAATGAGATGAAGCAAACCAGTCTTGAAACGTAATTCAACCCTCGAGCTTGAGTGCCCTCGAACCGATCGGTGCCCAAAATAGTTAAGAAACAAACTAACCGATGAACAAGAATATAAGTTAGAGAGAAAGTATTGTACTACTTTGATATGCGTGAGCATCCCCACCTTACAAGATGATTAGGGTCCTCTTTATATATTAGAGGAATCCTATCCATGATGGGCTAAATAACAGGTCCTGACTTGATACGTGCCGAGATATCCACCACGATTCTTGCCCGATCGCGGATATCTCGACTTTATGTTGTCCAACCTGGCAGGCTTTCTTCGATCTTGTTCGTTCTCTTTCCTATTTCGATCTCGATCTTGATCGGCCATTGATCCACAGGATTAATAATCCATATATGTACCATGGTCCGATATAACTGAGACCAAGCCTTGATCTACCACCCCGATTTTGGCCAATCATACAAAATTAGATAAGCCCGATTTTGACCGTATACATCATATATACAAATTTTGAGAATTTTCACACAGGAATTTCCTAATTCTTGGGTGATTACGACACAGAAAAACATTCTCAGATGTTTGAATTATTCAGGTCCATGACGAGGACGACATAGCTAGCCTATTTCACAACACAATATCCACTACAAATTAATTGCTTGAATTTCTTAATATTACTATTTCAATTGACATCATCACAGAAAGATAGGACACTAGCAGGATAAAACAAGAACACTAAACCGTTGACAATGACAAGTCACAATATATAATTACCACTAGTTCATGCAAAAAAAACCTTATTAATGCGCTTAAATAGTAGATTAATGTAGTGGTAGGTAATCTAATCTTGATTTTGAGGCTCATTAAGTGTGTCCTCACAATAGGACAAAGACACTTTCAAAAGTTTATAGGCAAAATGGGAACAAAAGTACGTCACGAAGCAAAGTTATGTGGAGAATCGATGTTGCATAAAATCATATCTGCCCACCAACCCATCCTAGTGAGTAGTGACATCCACTAGATTAACCATTATATATTCCGCAAAAGTTGTGATGGTTAAGGGCGGAGTCAGAATTTTTATTTAAAAAAATTAAAATATAAAGAAATATTAAGGGAATTTAACATATAATATGTGTATGTTAATTTTTTTTTACCTAGCTACATAATTTTATTTTCTAATAAAGGAATGTCACTTGAATAAAGGTGAAATCTACCACTAATTATCGACATTGACAAGTAAAAAAATATTTACCGATCGATGTTTACATTGAATCATATTAACTTGTGTGATTTCTTTATAACATGATATTAGAAACAACTATAGTAATTAAGTGATCAAAATTTATGTGCAAATACGTCTCACACATCTACTAATTTACTCTAAATACTATCTAGGTGCAACTGAAGAGAAGCTTTGGAGCAACGGTAAAATTGTCTTTCGTGTGACTTATAAATTATAGGTTCGAGCTGTGAAAGCAGTAGCTAATGTTTGCATTAGGATAAACTGTCTACATCATATACCGGGTGCGACCCTTTTACTATCTAGGTGCGGCTAAATTTTTTCGTTAAACCTCATGTCAAACGAAATTCTATCCAATTATTATTAACTAAATATAGAAGAAATGCAAGCATTATCGACATGGACAAGCTTAATAGAAATATTTAGGAAACTTTTTATCTTAATTGGCTGCCAGTCAGTAGTTTCTTAAAAGGTCATATCAAAGTGGAACTTTATCCAATTTTTAGTATCTAAATATAGAAGAAAAGAGAGAATATGTTCTAGCCTAGTGAATAGTGGATGCCCTTATGTCTAATCAATTCACAAAGATATATCGTAGTATTGCAAAAATGTAGTTTGAAGATGGAATAGTTTTTGATTGCAGTAAAAAGGAAGAGATATGGTTTCACTATTTATGTAGTAATGGTAGTACCAAAATAGGGAATATGCTCAAGATATACTTACTTCCTTGTTAACTTTTTTCATCCACAAAAAAGACATGTTTACCACCAATTGCCAAATGTTTTTAAATTTTGAGTATTGTATACTAAACAAATATTACACTTTTAAGATAATTTTTACAATTAATATTAGCTTTTAACTTAATTAAAATAATAATTAATCTATTATAATATAATAACTATACGGATTTATATTTATTTTTTACATAATCAGTGTAGAACTCCATAACTTTTTTGCCTAATACATTATTGCACAGACCTTCCCTCTATAAAGAGATTAGTTGTAACTTATAGGTTAATTTCTCATATTCTAATGACTACAAATAAGAAAGGAAAAATACTATGTCAATCCTTTCTCTTTTTCCATCATTCAATTATAATAGACTGTGTTAAATGTAAAACTGGCATGAATTTTCTTATTATTTGGAGAAGTCCCATTCAAAATCAAAAGTAGCATAACTTTTTACTGTAATTTTGGGGTCTAACGAAAAAGTCAAAAATATTTTTACCTACCACCACACTATCCATTGGTCTTTCGTAATTTGCAAACTCCGTTTAGCAAAATCTTGTCTTTTTGAAAACTTTTCTCTCACCAAGAGTCATATAATTTTGTCTTCTTGTGTTATTTGCAAACAAATGGACATCTCCAAATAATATAAGCAAAAGTTTTAAAAAAATACAATAAAAGACGTCTCACGTCTCTCTAATCAAATTCAAAATGTTGAGATGAATACAACAATAATATTCCAGCGAGATCTCACAAGTGGAGTTTGAAAAAAGTAATGAAAAGACTATTTTCGATAAATCATCCGCACAAGAAAAAGGAAAAGGTAGTGTAACAGTAACATCAAAGGAATATTGAGATAATATGTCATTATATTATAAGGTAGACAACATGGCATATCTCTGGTAGGGTTCTTGAACTACTTTTGTTTTTAATTACCATTATATAAATTAGCAATTTGGATGAGCTCTGCTGAAGAAATTAAAAGGGGTAATGATTGACAAGAAAAAACGAAAAATATATGGGGTGATTTCACGAGAGATTGTTTATTATTTTTTTGTAAAGAATGAAGTTACGTTTGTAGCATTGCACATCGCTTTTGTTGTAATCAGTGATTGCACAGGCCATCAAATATTATTGGGACTAATTAATAACCAGCGGCTGATCTATAACATAATTGACGGGCTGGGCTGGGCTAGCCCACCATTTTGATGGGTCTTATAATGGTTAGCTCACCCCAGTCCTATGTGGGCCGCGGGCCCCCACGGGCCGGTCCGTCATTTTTAAAAATCTAATTTTATATTTTTTCTTTAAGTTCTGACGTAAAAAAAGATACTTATTTAAAAGTTAAAAAATATCTTGTTGGAAAAAATTTACAAAACTTAATAACTTTTTATATTGTTCCAATATATCACAATAAACACTAAAAAAAGTAAAAGAGAAGACTATATTTCATTCATTAAAAGTCAAAACTTAAAATAAACTATTCAAGAGAACGTTCATGATGCTTATGACATATCCAACACATCATATTCGTCAAACACAGTTGAATTCCGCTTGTAAGGTTGTCTCAACATCTTTACTTTCATCTACAATTCATATGCAATATTAATTAATTAAATATTAAAAATAATTAAATTTTTAAAATTAATAATATTTAAATTCACATAAAAATAATATTAACAGTTTGAGTTTGGGAAAACCTGTACAGCCAATTTCGAGTGAGAACAAGTGTTTGGACATTTTCATAATAATTGCAACTTTAGTACTTTGTAAGAACACACCACCAATGCCAAATGTTGAATACGATGCTAAAATGGTAATAAGAAGACTAAGTACATCATGCACCATCATTGAAAGATCGGGATATTTTCTAGAATGTTCCTTCCAATACATGACAACATCCATCTCTTGAAACTTCTCAAGATCAAGTTTTGGCAACATGACAACATCCTCTTAGTAAAGATCCAATTCTGACTTTCCATCTCTAAAGGTAGTATACTTTTTATTTTTTATATATTTTAAATAAGTATTTAATTAGGCCCACGGGCCGGTCCGACCCAGCCTAAGTCAAGCCTCACGGGCCACGGGCTTATTCGGGCCGGGCTTAAAAGCATTATTTTTAAACGGGCTTCAAAAATTCTAGACCAGTCCTGCTAAATCATGGGCTGGGCTGGGCTGACCCAACGGGCCAAGCCCATATTGACGGCTCTAACAAGAATGACAGTATATGCCTCTAGCTAGAAACTGGTGGCACAATATCCATGGACTGTCTATGAGTGCTACATACAATGTCTGAAAAAGAAAATACAGTCTGTCTCAAAAAGAAATGAAAACAGAACATAATCATAGATAGAAGAGAGCGCCGGGCTTGCGGACGCCTGTAGGACTACCTCAGGCTCTCTGGCTGGACTGAAGGCTGGCTCCCCAAGTGCTACTTCCCAAATGCTGCTCCGGTATCTGCACATAGTGCAAAGTGTAGCATTAGCACAACCGACCCCATGTGCTAGTAAGTGCCTAGCCTAACCCCGACGAGGTAGTGACGAGACTAGGATCAGACTCCAGACCAAACATACGTACTATCTCAAAAATACCAAATGAAGTTATCCGTGCTATCAAATCGCCAAATTAACATCATTAACATCGAATTAAACCTCAAAATCATTGAATTATTTCAAACTTTCTAAAACATCAAATTTTATAATTTAGATCTGAATCACGTCAAACAGATTTCGTTTCTTACCAAACTTCACTGAATTATCTTAAACCACATATAAGACCTGTACCGAGTGCCGGAACCAAAATACGGCCCGATATCAACATGTTCTGATCAAAATTCATTTCCAAATCCTTTAAACAATTTCAAAAAATAATTTTCTTTAAAAAATTCATTTATCGGGCTTGGGACCTCGGAATTTAATTCCGGGCATACACCCAAGTCCCATATTTTCCTATGGACCCTTCGAGACCGTCATATCACGCATCCGGGTCTGTTTATCCAAAATATTGACTAAAGTCAAATTAATTTATTTTATAGTCAAAGCTTATCATTTTTCATAGATTTTCTCATTTAAGCTTTCCGGCTACGCGCCGGACTGCGCACGCAAAATGAGGCAAGGCTAAAAGAGGTTTTTAAGGCCTCGAAACATATAATTTCGTCCTCGAACGGACATAAGAAGGAAGTACCTGAGTCGGGGAAAAGATAGGGATAACGGGTCAGCATATCGGACTCGGACTCCCAGGTCGATGCCTTAGCAGGCTGACCTCTCCATTGAACACGAACAGAAGGAAAACTCTTCGACCTCAACTGACGAACCTGCCGGTCTAGAATAGCCACCGGATCCTCCTCATAAGACAAGTCCTTGTCCAACTGGACAGTGCTGAAATCTAACAAGTGGGATGGATCGCCGTGATACTTCCAAAGCATGAACGCATGAAACACTGGATGCACGACTGATATGCTCGGTGGCAATGCAATTCTATAAGCCACTTCTCCCACTCGATCAAGAATCTCAAACGGACCAATGAACCTAGGGTTAAGCTTGCCCTTCTTCCAAAATCTCATCACTCCCTTCATAGGAGACACTCGAAACAATACCCGCTCACCGACCATGAAAGCCAAATCTCGAACCTTGCGGTCGGCATAACTCTTTTTCGTTTATTGAGGTGAACGAAGCCTATCCTGAATGATCCTGACCATGTCCAAGGCATACTGAACCAAATTCGTACCCAACAACCGAGCCTCTCTCGGCTCAAACCATCCAACCGGAGACTGACAACGCCTACCATATAAAGCCTCACAAGGAGTCATCTGGATACTCGACTGGTAGCTGTTGTTGTAGGAAAACTCTGCTAAAGGAACAAATTGATCCCACGAGCCTCCAAAGTCAATGACACAATCTCGGAGCATATCCTCCAAAATTTGAATAGTCCGCTCGGACTGCCCGTCCTTCTGGGGATGAAATGTTGTACTCAACTCAACCCGTGTGCCCAACACTCGCTGAACTGCTCTCCAGAAATGCGAGGTAAACTGCGTACCTCGGTCTGAAATGATAGACACGGGCACACCATGAAGGCGAACAATCTCCCGGATATAGATCTCAGCTAACCTCTAAGAAGAATAGGAGACTGCCACAGGAATGAAATGTGCTAACTTAGTCAGCCTATCAACAATGACCCATACAACGTCGAACATCTTTCGAGTTTGCGGAAGTCCAACAACGAAATCCGCAGTGATCCACTCCCACTTCCACTCGAGAAGCTCAATCCTCTGAAATGAACCACCGGGCCTCTGATGCTCGTACTTAACCTGCTGACAATTCAAACACCGAGCCACTTATGTAACGATATCCTTCTTCATTCTCCGCCACTAATAATGCTGCCGCAAATCCTGATACATCTTCGCGGCGCCCAGATGAATAGAGTACCGGGAGATATGGGCCTCCTTTAAAATCAACTCTCAAAGTCCATCCACATTAGGCACAGAAACTCGACCTTGCAATCTCAAGACTCCATCATCACCTAAGGTAACCTGCTTGGAACCTCCATGCTATACCGTGTCTCTAACACAAGTGGGGATCATCATACTGCCGACCACGGATACGCTCCAATAAAGAAGAACGAGCGACCATGCAAGCTAACACACGACTGGGCTCAGAAACATCCAGCCTCACGAACTTATTGGCCAAAGCCTGAACATCCAAAGCAAGCAGTCTCTCACCGACCGGAATATAAGCGAGACTTCCCATACTGGTTGACTTTCTACTCAAAGCATGGGCCACCACATTGGCCTTTCCCGGGTTATATATGATGGTGATATCATAGTCTTTCAACAACTCCAACCACCTCTTCTGCCTCAAATTCAACTCCTTTTGCTTGAAAAAATACTGAAGACTCTTGTGATCCGTGAACACCTTACACGCCACGCCATACAGATAGTGCCTCCAAAATCTTCAATGCGTGAACAATGGCTGCCAACTCCAAATCATGATCCGGATAGTTCTTCTCATGAATTTTCAACTACCGCGAAGCATAGGCAATGACCTTACCATCCTGCATCAACATTGCACCAAGTCCAATACGAGAAGCATCATAATAAACTGTATAAGGACCTGAACCTGTGGGCAAAACCAACACCGGTGCCGTAGTCAGAGCTGTCTTGAGCTTCTAAAAGCTCGCTTCACACTCATCCAGCCATCTGAATTAGGCACTCTTCTGGGTCAACTTGGTCATCGGGGCTGCAATAGATGAAAACCCCTCCACGAACCGACGATAGTAGGCTGTCAATCCTAAGAAACTCTGAATCTCTATGCTGATGCTGGTCTAGGCCAGTTCTTAACTACCTCAAACTTCTTTGGATCCACCTGAATACCCTCTGCTAATACAACATGACCCAGAAATGCAACTGAACTCAACCAGAACTCACACTTCGAGAACTTAGCATATAACTGACTATCCCTCAGAGTCTGAAGAACCACTCTAAGGTTTTTCTCGTGATCCTCCTGGCTGCGGGAAAATACCAATATATCATCAATGAAGACTATCACAAACGAATCCAAATAAGGCCTGAGCACTCAGTTCATCAAGTCCATAAAATCTACTGGGGCATTTGTCAACCCGGATGACATCACAAGAACTCATAATGCCCGTATCGAATGCGGAAAGCTGTCTTAGGGACATTGGATGCCCTAATCCTCAACTGATGGTAGCCAGATCTCAAGTCAATCTTTGAAAATACCTTGGCATCCTGAAGCTGACCGAACAAATCATCAATCCTCGGCAGCGGATCTCATTCTTGATTGTAACCTTATTCAATTACCGATAATCAATACACATTCTCATTGACCCATCCTTCTTCTTCACAAACAACACCGGCGCGCCCCAAGGCGAAACATTTGGTCTAATGAAACCCTTCTCAAGCAAGTCTTGCAACTGCTCCTTCAACTCTTTCAATTCAGGCGGGGCCATACGATACGGCATGATAGAAATGGGCTGAGTGCCCGGAGCCAAGTCAATGCAAAAGTCAATATCCCTATCAGGTGGCATACCCAGTAGGTCTGAAGGAAATACCTCAGGAAACTCCCAAACAACAGGCACGGAGTTAATAGAAGGGCCTTCAACACTAGAATCGCGAACATGAGCCAAATAGGCCAAACATCCCTTCTCGACCATACGTCGAGCCTTTACATAAGAGATAACACTACGAGTAGAATGACCATAAGTCCCTCTCCACTCTAAACGAGGCGAACCCGGTAAGGCTAAGGTCACAGTCTTGGCATGATAGTCCAAGATAGCGTGGTAAGGTGATAACCAGTCCATCCCCAATATAACATCGGAATCAACCATGTCCAGAAGCAATAAATCTACACAAGTCTCAAGACCCTCAATCACCACGATACAAGAATGATATGCTCGATCTATTACAATAAAATCACCCACTGGAGTAGACACATAAACAGGAGCACTCAAAGAATCACTAGGCATGACCAGATACGGTGCAAATTAAGATGACACATACGAGTATATAGACCCTGGATCAAATAACACTGAAGACTCTCTATCACAAAGCAGAATAGTACATGTGATAACTATATCGGAAGCCTCGCCTCAGGCTTGGCTAGAAGAGTATAACATCTAGTCTAGGCCCCATCACCCTGGTCTACCTCTCTGGGACGGCCTACAACTGGCTGGCCTCCACCTCTATCACCTCTACCCCTACCTTTAACTAGCTGGGCGGGCTGTGGAACACCTGGTGCCTGAACCATAGCACGGGAACCCTGCTGTTGCGATTGAGTACCCACCAATATCAGACAGGCCCTCCTGATATGACCATACTCACCACACTCATAGCATTCATCCGAGTGTTGCGGCTGAGGAAACTGAGACTAACCTTGGCGACCTGAATGACCACCCTAAAAACTCTAGAGTGGCAGTGCACTGATAGGAGCTGCTGGTGCATTGTAGGGGCTGCTAATAAGAATACTACATGTGAGAACCACGGCCACCTAAAGCACCGTGAGAAACTTGAAGTGATGACTAAAAGGGCCTAGGAGGATGGTCTCTACCATACTATCCCTGCATCCAGACGAGCCACCACTGAATCTGCCTGAATGATGGGGGTGTCTTGTCTGCCCCATACCCACCCCCATGTGATAGTACTATCTCAACTCTCCGGGCCACATTGGCCGCCTCCTGGAAGGATATCTCACTCTCAGTCTCTCTAGCCATATGAGGACGAATCGGCTGAATGAGTCTATCAATGAACCGTTTCACTCTCTCCCTCTCAGTGGGAAGTATGATAAGAGCATGGCGGTCCAAATCAATGAATCTGATCTAGTACTGGGTGACACTCATGGAACCCTGCTGGAGGCGCTCAAACTGCCTCTGATAGGCCTCTCTCTGTGTGATAGGGAGAAACTTCTCCAAAAACAGCTGCGTGAACTGCTCCCAGGTCAAAGCTGGCTATCTATCTAGTCTGGCCAAGCAATAGTCTCTCCACCAAGTCTTGGCGGATCCAGACAAGCGAAATACGGCAAAATCAACCCCGTTGGTCTCAACTATCCCCATGTTCCTAAGAACCTTGTGACAACTGTGTAGATAATCCTGGGGATCCTCAGTAGATGCACCGCTAAAAGTAGTAGTGAAGAGCTTGGTGAACCTATCCAATCTCCATAAAACATCGGCAGACATAGCTGCTTCATCGCCGGTCTGAGCTACCACACCCGGCTGAACTGCTCCAACTGGCTGAGCCGCTAGAGTCTGAAACTGGGGAGCTACCTGCTCCAGAGTGTGAGTATCAGGAGTCTGGGCTCCTCCTCCAACCTGAGAGACGGCTGGTGCTACAGGAAGTAAACCTGCCTAGGTGACACTCTCCATAAGTGTCACAACCCAGATTTTCCCACCCTCAGGAGTCGTGATGGCGCATACTAATAGGAGCTAGGCAAGCCAATCATCAATTACCTTTTTTAGCGAACATCAACAGTATTAACAATAAAGCGGAAGTCTCAAATAAAATTTACTAAAAGAAATGCGGAAGTTTAGCAATCCTCTAGCCAAGACTGGTGTCATCATACTCACGAACGTCTAGAGAATACTAAATACAAGGTTTGAATGAAACATAAAACTATCTGCTATGGTACAACGATAACAAACTGACTCAAATAGAAAGGACTTTGGGCCTGCAGACGTCAGCAAGGCTACCTCGAATGTCCCTAGACTGGAAACTCGCTCCCAGAATGCTACTGCTACTCAAATGCTGCTCCAACACCTGGATCTGTGCAAAAACATGCACAGAATGTAGCATCAGAACAACCGACCCCATGTGCTGGTAAGTGTCTGGCCTAACCCCGGCGAAGTAGTGACGAGGCTAGACCGGACTACCAAACAAACTGTGCAGTTCAAATATATATATATATATATATATATATATATATA